>JARSSU010015381.1:0-17693 GCA_029619165.1 Eurosta solidaginis | reverse complement strand
GCACAGACGCACGCCAAATAGTAAAGCTAAGAGAAGACACTGTTGCACAAGCTGGCTAAACAAAATTCCATACCGAACATAACACCACGAAAATACATTAAGAATGCAGACAAGCGCGATGGGAAATGCATCGCTCAACATTTCAACCAAGTCATAACATCACGAAAACAAGCAGAAATGCAGCTAAGCGGTGCAAAAGTGCATCAGACAGCGACATTGCACAAAGCGGCACTAGCAGCGCAGTCGTAGTTAGCGCGCGACAACAAAGTTAGTATGATAAGGAAACATATATTTGTAACAAGTGTAGTTCTAATCCTCGACATGAGGAATCAAAGGAGCCATAGCTCCCAATAAAAACATCTCAACTAAATACCTTACAGTAATTAACTGCGGCGCCCGCAGCAGAGCAGCCTTCGCAGAGCGAGCCGCAAACACCGTTAGTGTACAGCGAAAGTCAAGCTAGTGCTTCTGAAATCAAAAAGTAAGGCCACGCGAGTGACGTATATATACTGTTCATTTAAAAGTGCCTGAAAAATAACAAGTAAGCACGCGTCTACAGCGCACCGGGAAGTTAGGACATAAGCAGTACGACCGAGACGTACCTAAGTACCAGGAGCGGAAAAGGACGAACACCGAAGCAGCGAGAAACCCCACATCCAGCGTTGCGACCTGATCCTAGCGTAGATTAATAGTAATAAGTAAATAATTGAAAACAAAAATAATAATAACAATTGCACAAACGAGACAAAGAAATTATTAGGAAAAGTAGATCTAATAGCATGCTTTGTAGCAAAGGAAAAGATAAAATTAAAGAGAAATTAGCATACAAATCATGCATTTACACGAGAAATCATTGCGAGAAAGTAAATTGAGTTGCGCTTGTGAAAACAAAAAGAGAAACGGGAATTATTGTGAAAAGTAAATTTAATGCTTTTTGTGAAAGAAAAATTAACTAGAATAGGAAACAAATCCATAAAATCTAAAGAAAATATTTTACAGAAATTATTGTGAAAAGTAACAGAGTTGTGCCTTGTGAAATAAAAGAAGAACTAAAGAAATTAGCAATTAAATATAAAAAAAAATCTTTAGGAAATGCCAGGATCCGCGGAGGAATCGTGATCAATTGAACCAACTTAGGTTGGAATACGGAAATACCCGTCAGGGAAATCTTCCCGTCTCTAATACGACGGCAGTAGAATCAGCAGCTATAGAAGCGTTAGATAGAATGAATAGGACTGTCCTAATGATTTGCCACCAGACCATAGTGTACATTAAATGCGCAAAATATAAACGATTAGCCGAGATAGGGTACCAGATATGGTAAAATGCCTGAGAGAATCTCAGGACGACAGGGGAATTTAGCTCTGGAGAAAAAGTGCGACAGAATACTAAAAGCATATGAATCTTTGAAAGACACACCTAAATATTTCGCCATACTACATACAATCAGACACAAAATGGTCGGCGATGCCGACACGGCTCTCGAATCCTATAGTACTCCACTAGATTGGAGCATATTAGAAAGTGCCTTATGAATACCAAATGACCACACTGGCCCAGCGCCACGATGATATCATTACCTTCTATCAGAAGGTCTAATCAACATCTTTCACATAATCCTTGACAAATTTCCTGTCTCGACTTAGGGCGAAGAGGTCCATCAGAGCCATGACAAACTCCTACAGAGAGAAAGCTCTGGATACGTTATTCGCGGGCTTAATGGAGACTTCCCCGTCTCCTCAGTATCCGTGAACAACCACCCTGCCACAGGCCTTGCACCTGATGTCAAAAACTTGATGAACATGTCCTTCCGATATGAACCACGCGAACACTGTGAATAGATCAATTATCAAACGGACCGCCACGACCACCACGAATATACCACAAATTATAACAATAACAGACCCTTCTATCCCGAGCTGACTTATTCCTTAGCACCAAAACCTAGTTTGGCCACCAGAGGTCGCAACAGTTTAACCGACAACCAAATAAGGTACCCAAATAATCCATTCATACACAGCCAAATCGTCCTGGCAACTACAATTACCCCCGATACGACCAAGGATTCCGCACGGGTATACGCCAAACCAATTATCCCCAGTATAACCCAAATTTCCGTTCGAACCCACAGGGTACAACAATCAAAATAATTACTCCAATAATAACAGAAACAATCTTACCACAAAAAACACCAGTACCATGGATGTAGACCAATCCATACATTCAGGCAGGTCAACTATCAAAACCGGCCGCAGAATAACCAAAAACAATTCGCGCAGAAGCAAAGGTCCCCTTCTACCCAACATCCTCACGCACCAAATAAAATGCAAAGAACTTTTTACGCCAATACGGACTACACTAAACCGGATGAATACTACGATCAGGCAGATCCTCACCAAATCTACGAGGATAATCCCGTCCTAACTAATTATGGAAATGAAAATCAACCAGACCACATACCAAAAAGTAACCTTAATTAATCACAACAAACAATCCAGCCTGAACGAGCAGGATTGCACGAACTAGATACTATTCATTTTTAGACTAACTCCATCTTCACTCCCCTATACGAGTTCATGCAGGAGCGGAGATGGACTAGACTTTCTAATAGATACAGGCTCGAATAAAAATTACATACAATCCTCGAGGTAAGAAATCCAATTCCTAATGAGCATACTTTTAAGTTAACTCTGTCGCAGGAGACATAGAGATCACTCACCACACGTACGTGGATATTTCGGACACCGCGTAGGCAAATTAAATTTTCATTTTACCAACATTAAACTCCTTCACGGAATAATAGGTAACGACACGCTCAAACAACTGCAAGCAACAATCACACACTGATAAAAATATGATGGCAATTTCGAAAATATAGTTATCCTCTAAAAACAAAGGGTGTCACAGAAGTGAATAATGTAGGAATAAAAATACCACATCTTTCTGCCGAAATTCAATCAAAAATAATGGCATAATGGGAAGTCCAATCTGTTCTCGGATCCGACGAAAAACTAACATATACTAATCTTTAGTGAAGGGCGAAATCCGCACTACCAGCGACACACCGTTATATTCCAAGCCTATCCTTATCCAATGGCGCTTAAAGAGGAAATAGAAAGGCAAATAGAGGAAACTCATAGATAACGGAGAAATAGGAGATCAAAATCCCCCTATAACTCACCAGTCGGATAGTCGACAAAAAGTTGGACGCCTCTGGTAAAAAGAAATACCGATTGTGACCGACTATCGAAAGCTCAATTCAGTTACAATCCCGATAAGTACCCTATACCAGAAATAAATGCAGGTCTTGCAAACCTCGGAAATAATTCATATTACCGTTGTTGATCTTAAAAGCGGATTTCATCAGATTCCACTTCGTGAGTCCGATATCGAGAAAACGGCATTTTCCGTAAACAACGGAAAGTACGTATTTCTCCGATTGCCATTTGGGCTTAAGAATGCCCTTCCACATTTCAAACGGGCACTGGATGATATCCGCCGGCAACATATCGGTGTAAGATGTTACGTCTACATCGATGATGTAATAATATTTGGGGAAAAACGAAGAGGAACACTTAAAAATATGAATTAGTGTTCAGAACCTAGAGAGAGCAAACATGAAAATACAGCTAGACAGTGCGAGTTTGCAAACAGGAAGTAGAATTCCTGCGGGTACGTGGTTACCCGGACGGAATAAAAAAACAAACCAGGTAGAAGCCATAGTTAATATGCCTCCTCCTAAAAATCTAAGGAAACTTCGTTCGTTCTTGGCATGGCAGGCTATTATAGAAGATTTATCAGGACTTTGCCAAGATCGCCAAGCCACTACGGCCATTTTGCGAGGCGAATTTGGAAAATATTTCCAAAAACGCATCAAGGGCAAGCAATTCATATACCCTAGATCAGGAAGCATTAAATGCATTCGACAAAATAAAACACACCCTTACTTCACCGGACATCGTTCTGTCCCATCCGAATTTGAAACGGACTTCGAACTGACCACGGACGCCATCCGACTCGCAATAGGCGCGTACTATCACAAAATAAAAAACCCGTAACATACATATCCAGAACCCTCAACAAAACGAGAATCTTATGCAACAATGAGAAGGAGGATGCTGGCCATTATATGTTCCTAAGCTCCTTAAGGAACTACTTGTACGGGTCAAGAAAAGTAAATATATTTACCGACCACCAACCGCTTACATCGCTTTAAGTACAAGGAATACGAATAGCAAATGAAACGATGGAAAGCAGTCCTGGAGGAATATAATACGAACTGAAGTATAAAACCAGGGTACTCCAACGTGATCGCAGACGCCTTATCAAGGATACCTCCCCAAAACATAAATCCCTCACTCCCACAATCCACAGTGACGAGAGCTCAAGCCATAACCTCATACCATGTACAGAGGCCCCCAATAAACGTCTTTAAAAATCAAATATTTTTCAAGCAAGACGAAACATCTTCATATCAATTTAAAATAATATTTCCAACAATCCATCGTCACATAATTACAGAAACCCCAATATGACGATCAAACTCTCGCTACGCACCTAAAACGATACCTTAACCCCTCCGTCATCAACGGAATCAACACAGATGAAAGGATAATGGGCATGATCCAAAACATCTATCCACTACATTTTAGTAACTATAAGATACGCTATACCCAAAAATTAGTTGACGACATCACCAACGAACAGACCAGGAAAACACCATTTTAGACATACATAAACGCGCCCACAGAAATGCAGTTGAAAACAAAGTACAGATTCTGGAAAAAAGCTATTTCCCAGGATAGCTCAGCAAAATAAACAGAATTGTAACTAATTGCACAACTTGCAAAGAAAACAAATACGAACGCCATCCCAACCAACCCTAAATTGCGAGACGCCATTACCCACATATCCCGGACACACGGTCCACATAGACATTTTTTTAACAGAAGGTAAAGTAATTATGACTGCCCTGGACAAATTTACGAAATACGCACAAACAAGGAAGCTTTCAAGCAGGCAATAGTAGACGTTAGAGGTCCTTTAAGAGACTTGATTTTCTATTCGGAGTGCCAAAACTGATTGTAATCGACAACGAACCTTCATTGAATTCTAGTTCAATTAAATTTATGATGACGGACGAGTTGGGAATAGAAGTTTTACAACACCACCATACAAAAGCCAGGCAAACGGGCAAGTAGAAAGGTTCCATTCTACTCTGGTGGGAAATAATGCGCTGCCTCAAAGAGAATGGAGGGACACAGGAACTTTGACGAGCTCCTAGAAAGAGCTGTGTCGGAATACAATCATACTATCCATTTGTGACTAAAAAGAGGCCAGTAGATTTATATTTCGGTAGAAACGTTACGTTTACTCCAGAAGATATAGAAAGAAGTAGGCAAAGTAACTTAGAGAAACTGGCACTTAAGCAGAGAAAGGACATAGAATACCACAACAGAAAGAAACATAACGTAAAATCATATTTACCAGGTCAAATCATTTACGTCAAGAAAAACAGGAGGTTAGGGACTAAATTAAGTAAGCCATATACTAAGGAAATAGTTAGAGGAGGATCGAAATAGTACAGTAATTACCGAAAAGGGACAAATAGTACACAAAAGTAGGATACGCAACTAATAAACGATGTGTAAATCAGGTTATTATTAACAAACTAACAATAAAAAGATAAATAAATTACAAATATTACAAACAATATTACCAAGGAATTGCAAAATGACAAAAGCAGGGAAATAGAAGCATTTTTGAAATTGAAATAAAAATTTGAAATTTTAAAGGAAGAAGTCATAAATATAGCATATGCTATTCATTGGCTAAAGCAATATAGTAAACTCATATATTATGTCAAGTGAAGAAGTAGACATTGCCAAACAGATTTTCGAAAAAGATAATATTCCGTTTATAAATTTGGATGAAGCTTTAGAATTTTCACAAATTAAAATAGCAACAAATGGCAAAATTATCATGTATATCATAAGTCTACCCATGGTAGAAGAACAAACTTGTAAAACAATAGACATTAGAGCAATAAAGAAAAACAATAAGATTAATAAAAATAAATTTCGAATCAATACTTACCTGTGAAAGAAACCTTTATGGTATACAAAAAGAATGTAAACAATACAACTCAATTCAAATATGTTCAAAAAATAATTTGTTAGATTAAGTAGGGACTATTGTATAGTAATCTCTAAACAGCCGCTGCCGAACTGCACAGTGACCAGCAGTCAACACATACCGGAAGTTGAAGCACTCTCACCAGACATCCTATTTTCGAACGACTTTAAAGGAGAAATCGTAATAAACGAAGAAACTACATCCCTTAACGGCACATTTCTAATACACTACAACACAACGCTACAATTATAATCAACGGGAAAAAATTTTCCAATACAGAAAAGCGCACAAGCAAGCCCCTACCCGCTATACTTCAGCCATTTTCGGAATCAAATAGAACCGAGGAAATATTGTCCCTACAAATGCTAAAGCAGATAAACATAAATAACACCAAACTAATAGAATACACAAAATCTGCAAATCATTTCAACTATGCTACTAATATCAGTATCGCACTGGTAGCTATAATCATTATTATATCCATTACAAGGTCAAGATTACCCCCCCAAAAAGGTCAACCAGCAGCAGCCATCGAACTGACAGAGGCTGCAATAGAGGGGCTAAATCAAATATTTCCAAAACCCAGCACCTCAAACGCGGACGTTTGAATTTCAGGGGGGAGCTGTTAGCACGACGCCACGCCAAATAGTAAAGCAAGAAGACACTTGTTGCACAAGCTGGTAAACAAAATTCCATAACGAAACATAACACCACGAAAATAATTAAGAATGCAGCAAGCGGTGGGAAAATGCATCGTCAACAATTTCAAACCAAGTCATAACATCACGAAAATAAGCAGAAATGCAGCAAGCGGTGGGAAGCGCCGAATTCACAAAGCGGCAAACAGCAGCGCAGTCGATAGAGCGGCGACAAAATAAGTTAGTTGTAAGAAAACAATATTTGTAAAAGTTAGTTCTAATTCTGACATTGAGTAATAAAGGAGCCATAGCTCCCAATAAAAACATTTTTTTTCAACTAAATAACCTTTAGTAATTTAACTATATACATTTTTTATACCAATCATCGTTTAGGATATAGGCTGACCTTTTCCCTTAACCCCTAACTGCCTTGCGTTTTACTTTAGGCAGAAGTTTTTTTGAGATACCAAAAGTACTATTTAACAAATTACATTTTTTTCCTGATTATATGTCCGTTCGGGAGCGAGGGAAACTTTAGAGGGAACCAGCACCGGGGTGGTAATAATAGGGGGGCTTTTTCGAAAACTAAGCGTCCCCTGGTGATGCATACGCCAGTAGGTAGGCAATATGGATATCCCGCGGGGACGAATGCAGGCTCGGACCTAAATGACCAGCACAAAAATTGGATAGGCCGGGAAGCACCAGTAATCTGAACGCGCCCCTATTAAACGCGCATGATATTTCGGAGCTAAAGACCAATGTGTCGACCTACGCACTGGATGGAGCTGGTGCTTTACCATTAAATCATGGAACTGGAAATTTTAGAGAAGCTGCAAGCGACCGGGCGAATACCCCAGGGATCCATAACGAAGCCCCTCGTGGGGACTCGTGGGTGGAAGTGTTACACCAGCTGTTCAGGACCTCGCAGGAAGAGATGTGGAGGGAGATGGGGACGATCCGAAACAACATGGACTAGCTCAACGCCGCTCTCGAGTCTGCGGAGCAATCCATAAATTTGAACAGGAACGCAAATAGAATGGAACATAACCCACTTCCAGCGGCTCTAACCCCAATGAACCCTGCTCCGAGCAACATAGTAGTAAAACCCCAGGAGTGGAAAATATCGCTCGACGGCACTGGGAGTGTTGCGGACTTCCTATTTAAGCTAAACACCCTGTGCGAGCGTACTCAATGCACTAACGATCAAATAATGGCTAGTTTGCACCTATTCCTTTCTGGGCGGGCCGTAGAGTGGTACTGGTTATTTATGAAACAAAACCCAAATGCGACATATGCCTTTTTATGCTATTCCTTAAAGAGAGAGTTCATGATGGAGATTTCCATGCTTGAAGGGAACCCATGTCAGAGGTTTTACTGATTGACATCATAAAAAGGAACGTCAACAGTAACCTTAAGCTGATGCTCATCAACGCGGAAGTGAGAAACCTTCATGATCTACGCGATGTAGCACGCAGAACAAGTGCTGAAAAAAAGCAAGCTGTTGGGAGCCACTTACACAGGACGGCACGTGAACGAAGCCCGCACGATAAACCCGGACATGAGGATGGAAGACGAGGACTGCGAAGCTGACCCGCAGATAGAGGCGTTGGAGTATCGACGCAACAGGAAACCGGACTATTCAGGAATCCAATGCTGGAATTGTCAAGATATGGGGCATTCCTATATTTACTGTGAGGAACCCATTAGGAATTCATTTTGCTTTAAATGTGGGTATAAGGGAGTACTTACTCCTAAATGCCCTAGGGACCATCGCAGGCAGGGAAACCAGTACCCGAGCGAGAAGGCGGGGGAACCTCGTTCGGCGTCATAGCTCCCACACCAGCCAGTGCGCGAGGCGTCGTCCCGTGCGCTGAACCAGAGGGTGGACCTCTCGCAGGTACCGGGTTGCATGGAGGTGGTGAGCTACCGAGGTGCAGTAGTATCCTGGCGAAATAATACCCAAATGTAATAATAACTTTCCCAGACAGCACGGACAATTCCAATAGTTCTGAATCCGATAGTCAAACGTCATCATCCGCGATGGGCGAACCGACCAGAATTCTGCAACGCCAGCATAGGGATGCCGCTTGCCAAACGCATTTCTCACTTAATCTAGAAGAAAGGGAACATAGGTATGAACAAATAAGACATGCCATTTTTGAAAAACAACCAGTATCAGAAAATATTTTGAAGTGCAGGAAAAGATACCACAGGAGAGTACAGGAGCGTAGATTGCTGCAAGCCACCACGTTAACGCTCACAGAGGATGAAAGGCCTCTTGTAAAGGAAAAAATCAGGGATAGTTTTATTGTAGGGTTGTTGGACTCGGGAGCCAATGTCTCCATCTTGGGGAAGAATGGTGTAGAATTCTTAAAGGATAAGGGCTTCAATTATCAACCCCTACATGCATTCGTATATACCGCGGGTGGCCACAAGCAAAAAATCCTGGGCTCAGTATCTCTACCGGTCACCTTCAAGAATACCATAAAGGTTATTCGTTTTTACTTGTTCCTTCACTTCTCCAAAAAGCTTAATTCGGGGTAGATTTTTGGAGAGCATTTGCGTTAGCTCCCGAAATATTCCCAAGCGTAGAGTGCATAGAGGTTAGAGACAAAAAGGACGAAGAACTTAACCTCCATGATTGTCACCAACCCGGAGAACAGAATTACAAAAGGTCATAAAGATGTTTCCTTCCTTGGAGAAGTTAGGCCTGGGGAAAACGAAGTTAGTGGAGCATCACATTGACACCGATGATGCAGCTCCTATAAAAAGCAAACATTTCCCTCTTTCGCCACCGAGGCAAGCCGAAGCTTTTAGCGAAAAAGACAGGTTACTCGAACTGGGAGTTATAGAAGAATCAAACTCTCCGTGGTGTAGTCCTGTGGTACTGGTCCGGAAACCAGGTAAAGTAAGGTTGTGCAAAGATTACAGGAAGGTCAACGCCGTAACTAAGAATGACTCATACCCCCTGCCTCATATTAACAGCTTATTGAGCAGACTGAAAGATACGCACTTTATTAGTGGCATTGATCTGAAGGACGCGTACTTTCAGATCAAATTGACGGAGTCCTCCAAGGAAAAAACAGCATTCACGGTTCCGGGGAGGCCTCTGTACCACTTCAAGGTAATGCCCTTTGGTCTGTGCAATGGACCGGAGACTATGATTAGGCTGATGGACAAGACAATCCCTTCCCGTCTGCGGGAGAATGTATTCGTCTACCTGGACGACCTGATGGTATGCAGTACGAACTTTGAGGACCACCTGAAGTTGCTGGCGGAAGTGGAAAAGTGCTTAACCGATGCCGGGCTGACAACAAACGTAAAGAAGAGCAAATTTTGTCAGAAAGAAATACGATACTTAGGGTACTTGATAGGCAGCGGGTGTTTGAAAGTGGATCCAGGAAAAATAGAAGCGATGCAAAACTTTCCGATCCCTAAATCCCCTCGTCAGGTGCGTAGGTTTGTGGGCATGGCGAATTGGTACAGGGCATTTATTACCAATTGACCACTCCAGCCTCAAGTGGTTGATGACACAAAAGGACTTGAGCGGGAGGTTGGCGAGGTGGTCGCTCCTGCCGCAAAGATACGACTTTAAAATGGAACATCGTAAAGGCACCCTGAATGTAGTACCCGATACGCTTTCGCGGTTTGATGCCGATGAATTGACTTTCACTACCACACCCGGGGAAATAGATTTGGTCTCTCCCGAATTTAGCAGTAACGAATATCTAGATTTGATTAGGACCGTCACCGAAAACGAGGAGTCTCTTCCGGACTTGAGAGTGGTGGACGGTGTAATTTTCAAAAGAGTTAAATTTCGTAAGGGGGTGGAAGGGGAAGACGACTCGCCGTGAAGTTTGTGGTTGCCGAAAGGGTTGACTGAGGGAGCAGTGAGATTAGCCCATGACGCTAACCGGAGTTACCATGGCGGGTGGCAGAAAACCTTAGAACGTGTTAGACAAAAGTACTTCTGGCCACAGCAGGCTAAGGACGTCAGGGACTGCGTCCAGCGTTGTGACACCTGCAAATCTGTAAAACCCACTAACCAACAGTCGAGACCACCTATAGGGAGTACCTTTGCATCCGAGAGACCATTTCAGCGATTATATTGCGACTTTCTGGGGCCTTATCCGAGATCTAAGCGGCGAAACCAATTTCTTTTTATAGTATTAGACCATCTTTCAAAATACGTTTGGTTAAAGCCCGTGCAGAGAGCCACCACTGTTAATGTTATAAATTACTTCGCTTCAGAAATTTTTCAAGCTGTAGGGGTCCCTGAGTTTATTCATTGTGACAATGGTAAATAGTTTATCTCGAAGGAAATGAACGAATTTTTAGTAAATTACGGGGTGACGCACGTGAGGACGGGGTTATATTCTCCTCAAGCGAATGCATTC
Organism: Eurosta solidaginis; assembly: GCA_029619165.1. Taxonomy (NCBI): domain Eukaryota; kingdom Metazoa; phylum Arthropoda; class Insecta; order Diptera; family Tephritidae; genus Eurosta; species Eurosta solidaginis. The sequence continues at coordinate 6,523 of JARSSU010015381.1, read as the reverse complement.
GAGCGCGTTAATAGAGAAATTGTTTCGAAGATTAGAATTTTCCTGAAGGATAAACCAGACCATACCGACTGGGATAAGCATATACCCGAGATTTTATCAGTTTTGAGAAGTGATTTTCATACGAAGATTCAGTGCTCTCCATATTTTGCATTATACGGCCAGAACATGGTTCAACATGCCTCAACGTACAATATTTTAGAGAAACTTGGCAGCCTTAGGGAAGACCCGGTTATGATATTGAGCAGAGCTGACAAGTTGACTAATATTCGCGAGCTAATTCGTAAGAATTTATATCAGGCAAAGGATAGGGGAATAAACACCTATAACAAGCGCTCTAGGCAAGTCAACTACAAGGAAGGTCAGGAAGTCTTCCGGAAAAACTTTGCTTTGAATAACTTCAAACAGGGTATTAACGCCAAATTCCTGCCAAAATAACTTAAGTGTCGAGTGATCCGAAAAATAGGCAATGCACTGTATGATCTCAAGGACCTAAACGGGAAATTGATAGGTCGCTTCCATGCTTCGGATATTCGTCCACAATAAACCAACAAGAGCGTTTTAGCTAAATTTACCAACCGATTTTTTTAACTTACAAATTTGATTTTTAAGATCGCGGGTTCGAATCGAGCTCAAGGCATAACAATAATTTTTTATCATTATTATTGTTATGAGAAATTTTTTCTTAATTGAAAAAATTTTAAATTAGAATAGAAGAAAGAAAAAATTTAGACAACTGCCAAAGCTCGTTGTATAGATCCATTTCGGGAACTGCTAAATTCCTTCATCGGCAACGTTTAGGCGCCGCTGCTATAACCATTCAGCCATCACAGCGGTTTTTTGTTTGTCTTCATTAATCCTACTTCTATTCTGGTTCGTGCCAATTGATATTCACAACACTGCGACATCTGTTGCAGAATGGATGTGAAAATTGGACTTGTTTGATGGCAATGCTGCCATAGTGTTATATTTTATTGACACTTTTTTCCCCGTGCTCTGGGATGTATTAACAATTTTTGTTGTTATATCGGCCTACTGATTTGTAAGATCGCGGGTTCGAATCGAGCTCAAGGCCTAACAATAATTTTTTATCATTATTATTGTTATGAGAAATTTTTTCTTAATTTAAAAAATTTTTAAATTAGAATAGAAGAAAGAAAAAATTTAGACAACTGCCAAAGCTCGTTGTATAGATCCATTTCGGGAACTGCTAAATTCCTTCATCGGCAACGTTTAGGCGCCGCTGCTATAACCATTCAGCCATCACAGCGGTTTTTTGTTTGTCTTCATTAATCCTACTTCTATTCTGGTTCGTGCCAATTGATATTCACAACACTGCGACATCTGTTGCAGAATGGATGTGAAAATTGGACTTGTTTGATGGCAATGCTGCCATAGTGTTATATTTTATTGACACTTTTTTCCCCGTGCTCTGGGATGTATTAACAATTTTTGTTGTTATATCGGCCTACTGATTTGTAAGATCGCGGGTTCGAATCGAGCTCAAGGCCTAACAATAATTTTTTATCATTATTATTGTTATGAGAAATTTTTTCTTAATTTAAAAAATTTTTAAATTAGAATAGAAGAAAGAAAAAATTTAGACAACTGCCAAAGCTCGTTGTATAGATCCATTTCGGGAACTGCTAAATTCGTTCATCGGCAACGTTTAGGCGCCGCTGCTATAACCATTCAGCCATCACAGCGGTTTTTTGTTTGTCTTCATTAATCCTACTTCTATTCTGGTTCGTGCCAATTGATATTCACAACACTGCGACATCTGTTGCAGAATGGATGTGAAAATTGGGCTTGTTTGATGGCAATGCTGCCATAGTGTCATATTTTATTGACAATTTTTTCCCCGTGCTCTGGGATGTATTAACAATTTTTGTTGGTATATCGGCCTACTGATTTGTAAGATCGCGGGTTCGAATCGAGCTCAAGGCCTAACAATAATTTTTTATCATTATTATTGTTATGAGAAATTTTTTCTTAATTTAAAAAATTTTTAAATTAGAATAGAAGAAAGAAAAAATTTAGACAACTGCCAAAGCTCGTTGTATAGATCCATTTCGGGAACAGCTAAATTCCTTCATCGGCAACGTTTAGGCGCCGCTGCTATAACCATTCAGCCATCACAGCGGTTTTTTGTTTGTCTTCATTAATCCTACTTCCATTCTGGTTCGTGCCAATTGATATTCACAACACTGCGACATCTGTTGCAGAATGGATGTGAAAATTGGACTTGTTTGATGGCAATGCTGCCATAGTGTCATATTTTATTGACACTTTTTCCCCGTGCTCTGGGATGTATTAACAATTTTTGTGGTTATATCGGCCTACTGATTTGTAAGATCGCGGGTTCGAATCGAGCTCAAGGCCTAACAATAATTTTTTATCATTATTATTGTTATGAGAAATTTTTTTTTAATTGAAAAAATTTTTAATTTGATTTTTGTGTGGGCGCTTTGGCGGTCGGGGACATCTCGCCCAGTATTCTCCCCGAGCAATTATATCATAGGTTGTTCACACGCGTACTCACCGAGAACCGTGAACAGCCTGGCAGTCCACGCTTGGGTTGGACTAGCCTTACGGAGTTTGGACGAGTTCTCCTTATCAAAATGTCTACATACCTATATTTTTTTTTGCCTTTCTGTGGGGGCGATAACCACTAGAACCATACGGAGTTTTGACGAGTTCTCCATAACAAATGTCTAATTGCCGCAAAGCCTTTTTAAACAAAGAAACAAAATTAATTCACAAATTGACTTAACTTTTTTTTGATGGACCCTGTTGCCCGGCTAGCTTCGCGGTAGAACTTTGAGACTCTTATAATAGGGCTGAGTCGTGCCCCACGTTGCTTGGCATCGAAGGTTTCTGGTAGTGGCTTCCCACAGATGAACCGGTTTCCTGTTCGCTTCATCGTCAGGTCTTTAAAGCGAAGCAGGTTTGTTATGGTACACTTGGGAGATTCAACCTTGAAACGTACCAGTTGGCTAGTGATAGGGGAAAAGGTAGGATTCACCCTCACTCATGTCTGCCTGGAGTGGTTAAAAGAAAAATTCCCATGACATTGACGAATTTTCAATAACACCTGGCTCAATGGTGTAGGTGACTCATCTCATCAGCTGATTTTATTCGTTTCATTGTACTGGTCTAGAGATTGTCAAAAGATGGCAAACGCAAAATGCAACCGATGCATTAGCAATTATCACCCTGTCGTGGTGGTAAAATTTTACCTAATTTAGCGCACAACGTTCCCACAACACGAAAAAGTTGCAAAGTTTTACGCTTTCTCTACGTTCCATTCACCTAACATCAACACAAAGGTTTGACAGCCGGAACGCGACATGTATAATGCTGTAGGGATGAGCTAACCATAACAATGAACCAATCGATAATCGCTGCCACAGATAGATAACTGCGTTTTTCCATCCTTGGATGGAAGGAAAAAATTTTCTACAATGCCATGGCCTGGTTGGCCATTTTGGGCAAAGAAAAATCAAAAAGGTAGTTTGCAGCGTCCTGATCGGTAGTGTCTTTGCGAAATAAAATGATTTTGGTGTGAAGCTTCCAATTAAAGTTTAAAAGCCTATTAATAGAAAGAAAAACTGGACAACGGATTGAAAGAGTGCGGTTAAAAGCAGCATACGGTGAAAACTAGCGTAAAGGACAAAATGAATGGCGTAATTACGCTACAAATATAGTTATGTGATGAAGACACTATAAAGTGGTCGTACATTGGAAATGATGGTGTTCTACAAGTGTTAACAAATAGTGTGAGTGGTTTCGCTTAGGAAAAGAAAAGTGGCTAAGTGTCGTAGGTGGTGCCGCTATAAACTGGATTTCTAGTCCACATATTTCATCACCAAAAGAACATGAGTGAACCAAAAATTGTATCTAAACTACTTTGCTAATTCTTTTGCAAAATTGTGACGTGCCAAATAGTAATCCCTAGCAGAGATTGGGTAAAATCAACAAGGTATCAACGATAGAAGGCAAACGCGTGTGTGGCCAAAGTTCCAAATACAAAAACGGATCAGCAGGCAAAAATCCAAAACGGAGCAAAGGGGTTACCAAAAAAATTAAAATTTTTTTAACTAAAATGGTCAACTATTAAAAGTTTCCGCCTGGTTGCCTTAACGGTGTAAATATATAGATACGTGTGTTTTAATGGTGGCGAGTTAAAATGTCGGAATTCATAAGCCTATCAAAACCAAAATACAATAATCTGCATGCTAGTGCAAATCCTCTCTTAAAAGGTTTGTGTGGGTGTAAAAGGGAGTAAATCGGGACAATTGGTTATAGCTAATTAATGCAGCATAATCCTCTTGGAGTATTCATCGGCCTCCGTCTAATTGGGTCTATATTAATGTTCGCATTTGTTACGGTCGGCTGCTACGGTCTACGGCTACGACCCACTTGGGAGCGTGTTCACGGGAACACACCTAGCGATGTGGAAAGGGTTGCGATGAAAAATATCGAAAAAGAAGGGAACAGACAGACCGGCCATCACTAGAAGACGGAAAAAAAAGAAAAAAAGAAGGAAGGAAAAAACCACCACGAGTTTCCGAGGAAGAAAAAACTTTTTTTTTCCTTTTTGCTGGCGGTCTGAAGCGGTAGAGCACACAACCCTCGTGACCAAAAAGTGGTCAAGTGAAAAATTACAGGATACTTAAGTGCATCCACATATAGTTGGTGGAACTGACGAGCGCGTTCTCAAATACAGATAGTTCACCATCAAAATTTGGGCGGTTTATAGCAATCGTGAAACACTCCTCTACATATGTTCATCGTATTTTCGGAATTCCTCAAAGCCGTGCTTATATACATAGCCAAATTTTGAAAGGCTAAGGAGCTACATACGGGAAGTTTACATTTTAACGTTTTAACCCGAAAATTGTCTCCGAAATGAGTGAATTCAATTAAAAACGAAGTCAGCTAGCCGGTGGCCACGTTGAAACCGTTTTAACCTACTCTCAGGACGTGCTAAATTCCCGAACATCGTGAATACTACTAAATAGTAATTGGAAGGCATCGGCGTTGCCTTCTCCGCGTATGCGAGGAGCGCGGGAATGTTGGAATATTCCCAACGATTGCCACGTAATATACACGGTTCCTCAACTTAGCAATAGTGGTGTTGGCTTAGCGGTGTCATTTCCATCCACACCAACTGCAATAGCACCAACCATATCCAGTGACCCCGGCACCGTCATATGCCAAGACGCCAGACGTACCACTCCTAGAGTGACATATCAACAAACACAGCGCCATTCACCACAGCAACATATTAATGATACACAACAATTGCAACAATTACAATTGCAACAACAAACGCAAAACCATCATCTAAACGAGCTGAGCAAATATTGGGTGGTGTCCAATGGTCAAGCATGCCCTATAACATTCTACCTAATGGCACGATAATCACACCTCATCAACGCCAGCCAGCAACATCTGAGCAACATACGCACACTCAGCAGCAGCAGGTTCAGCAGCAGCAACAGCAACAACAACAGTACCAACACCAACTACAACAACAACGTTTGAAACTGGGTGAGTCCGTTCCAACTCGGTGAAATTGTATTATGTATCTATGTGAAGTGATAAAATTCGTCACTTACAGATTATCGTTCCAAATTTTTGTAATTCATTCCAAGCACGCTTAATGAACCTAAAGACCCCTTTCTGTAACTCGATTCGAACGTACGGTATATGCATTCGGACACTTTGGTGCTCTTAACTCTGTTGACCCGTCGGATAAGTGCAATGTAAAACCCGTTCTGCAATCTTGCGAATAAGAACCATTGTTCTGTAAAGCTTGTGAAAGGTCAATACAGTCAAGAAATAGAAAACCAAAATTATGAAAGTGTGAGTTCTGCAGATAATTTTATTCCAGTCGAGTTACAGAATAGTGTCACTAGTATATATATAATACCTTACATATTTGAATGTGTCACTCGGAACCATAAATTTTTTTATACTTACCTGCGAAAGCCATGTAAATGGGTAATGCATTACACATTAGCGACATAGGCCTTTCTGCGAGAGTTATAACCTAGATGCAACAGGGGTTGGGGAGGCGATGTCCTTTTGAACCCGGAACAATAAACTCGTTTCAGACGTTTTTTTTTGTATTTTCAAATAACGTCGCGAATGAACCCTTGCACAAAAAAAAAGGAAGAAGAGGAAGAATTCCCCAAATAAATGAAATACATAAAAATGAATTTAATGTAATTGCACTAGTAATTAAAAACCAAAAGATATTTAGTACATTCAAAATATTTTCTACACTATATACGAAACCACTAGGCTGTAAGACATATAAGGAGTTGAATCCGAATAATTGTATGCGATGTAAATGTAATTCGGAATAAACGTAAACTCTAGCATCACATGTGAAACTTAGAAATTCTCGATAGAATCCTAAAAATTTAATGCATAAGTTATTAATTAGTATGAATTGTCAATAAATCTAAATTGTAAATGGAAATGCTGAGGTCTCCTTTCTTTTAGAGGGCACCTA
>JARSSU010015380.1:0-18288 GCA_029619165.1 Eurosta solidaginis | reverse complement strand
ACACTAGATAATTGAAATTTCTGTTTTAGCTCGATTTCGTTTTGCTTAAACATTTCATTTATAATTTGGTTGTTCTTTCTCATAAGCTGTTGTGTGGGATCTTTCTGTATCTTTTTGTATACATTACGGTCATCTAACAATTTGTTCATTTTTTCCTCATAAATATTTTTGTACATCAAGACTGTCTTGTTTTCTTTGTCAGCCTGAGTTAAAACTATCTCATCATCACAAAGATCGCTCCTAGAATATACGGACTTCCAAAAATACATAAGAAAACATGCCCTTAAGGCCAATTGTATCGTCGACAAAAGTAACATGCTACAACTTATCTAAGCATATTGGAGTTGTACTGAAGAATATAATATCTGAAGAATATAATATAAAGAATTCATTTCAATTAAAAGAAAAATCTCAAAAATATCCATATAGAAGATGACAAAATTCTAATATCTTTTGATGTAGTTTCATTATTTACGAACATCCCAATACATTTAGCAGTACAAACAATAATGAAAAAGTGGCCAGAGTTGGAAAAACACACAAAAATTTCAAAGAAACGTTTCCAGACTATACTCGAGTTTTGTCTAAGAGAAAATAATTATTTTATGTACAACTCGACTTTTTATCAGCAAATATACGGCATGCCCATGGGCAATCCCCTATCGCCAACCATAGCTGACATAGTTCTTGACAAAATACTTGACGACAGCATAGCTGAACTTAAAACCCATGACATATATATCAGATACATAAAAAGTATGTAGATGATATATTCGCAATTATAAAGAAAAAGGACGCGGAAGACATCTTGAAAATATTGAACGCACAGCATACTAAAATAAATTCATAATGGAAATAGAACAAGAAAATGAAATAGCCTTCCTAGACCTAAAATTAATCCATAAAAATAGAAAATGTACAACGAAATGGTACACGAAAACCATTGCATCGGGGAGAATAATTAATTACCATTCGAACCATCCTTGGAAACAAAGTTAAACACAGCGAAGAACCTAATTAGAAAATCAATATTACTCACTGACCACGAGTTTATGCCAGAAAACAAACAAAAGATTAAAAAAATGTTGTACAACAACAGCTATCCACACAAGCTTATTGATAAATTAATGGAAAATGTAAGAAATAAATTTCGCGAAGATAAAAAGGAAACACAAAAATCCGATGAAATTCACCAAAATACATCGGAGTAACATTTATCCCGGGTTTAACGGACAACCAAAATCTGCATAAAATAATGCAAATTAAAAATGTGAACTATGCACACAAGCCAAACTTCACTCTAAGAAATATTTTTACAAAACAAAGGATCCGGTGGAAAAAGAGCAACAGAACAATGTAGTATATCAAATAAAATGTAATGGCAAAGTGGGTGAAAAATGTGATCAATACTATACAGGCACAACAAAACGAAACTGGGTATACGGCTAATGAACACAGAACAGATGCGAAAAATAAGAAGATGACAACGGCTCTCGCACAGCACCTTACAAAGAGTAACCATACAGCGGATTTTGACCATGCACAAATATTAGACATAGAAAAAAGAGAAAAACACGACTAACTTTGGAGAGCTTAAGATACAACAAAAAATACACCAGGTTATGAATTTCAAAGAGGACGCTAACAATATAAGCAACATCTATACCGCAGCTGTACAAAGAGCAAAGAAACAATCGCAAATCAGTGCTACTTGATAATATGTAAATATGTATGTGTGTTTTTAAACTGTGATATTACAATTAGTTAAACAATCAATGTAAGTAACAATTGTCAAGATTAAATTTTCATGTTTATTGTTGGATAAATTAGTTAATGTTTATATATTTGATATATTTTCAAATAAAAACAGCTTTCTGATGATGACGCAGTAGCGTCGAAACGCGTCAAAGAATACAAAAACAACAAAGTACACTTATTAAAACGACCATAAAAGCTCTACCCAGCAAACCAATTTTTGTTTCGTTATTGAAATGGGATAGTGGCGTTGTTTACAGGTAAATTCTCATCGCGTACCTCTATCACATGTTCTTCTAATCTGGTACGGCCTAATCCTAAGACAGCGAATGACAGGAATTGTGCCTTTACCCTCTCTAAAGCTATTGTCTGGTCTGAGGATAAGACATGTTGTACGGCGTCGAAGGACAAGTCCCCCTCGGCTGGAACGAGCTCTGCTACTGTCGTGTGGGTTTGACGAGCTGTTGGACCTCTACTAACTACATTTAGGTTGAACACCTCCAAAAGTAAATCCCTAAATATACTTCTTGTTGGAGCCCTGGCACTATTAAAAACTCCAAGTCCCTACACATCTCATCCCACATCACTGGTAATACTACCTCGCTGCCACTGGTGTTTCTCCTCCGTTTGCGGTCTTAATAAATGATGTGTTATTGGCAGAATCCTTGCTTCGTGCCCTTCTAAAACTTCTCACTATTTTTTCCCCCAGAAAATATGCTCCTGCTACCGAATCTAACAAAGCTAATGCGTCTTTACCCCCTATCTTTGTTTGCGCAAAAAATCTATTGTCACCTTTTAAAGTGACTATTGTCGAAATTATTTTACTCCTGATTCTTCTAAACATCTTTTCTTTTCTCTCTTTTCTCTCATCTTTTTTATCTTTTTAAATTTCCGCTTCTTCTTCTTTCTACTAACTCCTCGTTAAATATTCTCCTCCGGCCTTCTTCATATTCTAGTTTCCTTATATTTAAGACTTCAATTCTCTCTTCTTTCTTACATCTAAGCTATTTTCTGTTCTTTCATTATTATTTTCTCTTTTTAAAATTTTCATAACTTGTTGTCCGGGCGCTCCTTCTCCTGGCTGAGTACCCCGGTAATTTTTTCAGATTCCCGTTTCCCTTAGGAGGTTTGAAAACACAAAAAGAGCTTCCCCCCCTCACACGAAAAGCAGATCATGTTGTGGAAGCTAGATTTGCATCGCGTCTCCTTGCTAGCTTCCAAAGGGTTCTTAACAAAATGGTCAACCGGCATTCCACACGAGAAGCACAACATTATGTGGAAAGGTGAGGGATAAAGAGTTTATAGTTGGTTTGGTACCGGTTGTAGACGTTGTGACAGGTGCACCACGCGGTGCCAGGTTTTGTGTCCTGTTATCAGGTAGCTGACCACCGTTCGACCTATTTTTAAATGGGTTCCCTATCGCTTCAAGCGGCTTGGAACTGCCAATCTCTTCTGGGAACTGTACGTCGGGTTATACCAGTTCGCTTACCGCCCCTTTAGACCTAATTTTGTTTTCCTTGATGACCTTTTCGGCACGCCTACACTTGCTTTTAGCTCGGCTAGTTTTGTCCATTTTCGAGGAGAATGTAAGGTTAGCCAGGTATGGCTTTAATTTCCCCTTAATGATTCCTACCAGCTCCTTTTCAGGAATTCTCTTCAGAAAGTCTGAACGTCAAATTATGTACTTCCCCATAAAATTCATCAAATCCTTCATGCACCCACTGTTTCCGTTCCATGATTTGTCGAATCACTCGTAGTCGGACTCTGCAGTCTTGAAATGGGCGAGCAGTTCTAACTTCAGGTCCATGTAACCGAATTTTAGATCTTCTGCTTGATCTTCCAACACCTGCCAGTACCATTTCAAAGCCGCGCCCAACACGAGGCAATGAAAGTCTTTACACAGTTGGTGAGAGTTATTTGATGTTGGACCCTCATCTTCTCAATACGGAATAAAAAACTTTCGACCGAAATCCCCTATCCGTGCCGTCAAACTTTATATGCCACTTCTCCAGGTCCATTTCTTTCAACGCTGTGGCTCCTGTGTGGCCTGACTTCCTCCGTCCGTTCGTGTTTCTCCGTTGTTGGTGTTGTTGCCTGCTCCATCTGAGTTTGTTCGACCTCTGTTGTTCGGCGTCGATGCCTGAGTTGAGCGGTGATCCAGTGCCTGTGCTGCGGAGGTTTCGATCTCTGCTACTCGACCGCTGAGGTTGGCTACATACATCTTGATGTTCCGAGCGCGTTTGTCCACTGCGCCATTAAATCGCCTTACTGCGCCATCATGGCCATCAAACGACTAGTTGTTCGGTATTTGTATCGGTGATAGCCATCCTGTTCCCTGTTGTTGCCGCAACCCAGCTGCGGAACCACTGGCATCTGATTCCCTACTGGACCAACGACCCCCTCAGCACCGCCCTGTTCTTCGTCTGCCATCCCTAAAATCTCGTCAAGCTTTTTTCGAAAATTTCAGGCTCTCTTCGGACCTATTTGCCACTACCTGGTCACAATGGACACACTAGCCTCGCGTCCGCTCCCGCCTTCGAATGAGCCGAAGATTCTAGCTGTGCACTGGTTAAAGTAGTTTACAGGGACGAAATCTACCGGGTGTTGAATACCTGTATCAATTTGGTTGAACAGTGAACCAACCACCTGATTTCCAAGTGCACGCGCAAAGCCACGAGTGATACGCCTGTCTCCGCTGAACAGGCCCAAACCACCAAAACTCTTTCTTCCCTGTTATCTCCGTCAGACATGTACCCAGACACACTCTGCGGATTCACACAATCTCAAACACGCAGTAACCGCAAACTAAATTTAAAAATGACCTTCATTTTCCTTCCAAAAAAAATTAAAACAACTTAAACAAAACTGATTGAAAATCAGAACCCAAAAAATTTAGAAGAAAAAAAAGTTTCACAAACATTCAAGTAAGAAACTTAACAGATAACTCAAAAAATTTACTAAACAAATAAAAGAAAATTACGAAATTAAATAGCAATTAAAAAAGGCAAAAACACGGGAAATTGAATCAAGTGCTTAAAAAAGAAACTAAAGCAATTGAACGAAAACTAAAAATTCTAGTGATTTACTCAAAATTAAAATTAAAGATTTAATAGCAAGTGTAACTTAAAATAAACAGAAGTTCCCCAAAAAAATACAAATAATTCAAGTGGGATGACAAGGAAGAAATGATAAAAATAAAACAAAAAAAATTTAATTACAGGAATTAAATTTAAATATTTTAATGAAAAAATAAGAATAAAAGGTATAAATTTAAGAATAAAACTACGATTGAAAAAACTTTAGACTTAAACTAAAATAAAAAGCTCAAAAATTCAATACAAAATAAAAAGTAAATTTTCGAGTCTGATTTAACACTAAAAGTAAAGAGAATAAAGAAATTCAAAAAAGAAAAAAAAATAATTTCAAAATTCGAAAATTAAATTGATAAAAAAAAATGATGTAAAACTTAGATTTAAGTAGTATAAAGGGATTATATTTATAAGAATAAAATCAGAAAAAAATCTAATATTTTTAAATTCAAAACAAATTTCAAAAAATATGTATTAAAAATTTTAAAGTTAAAAAAATGGAATTAAAAATTCAAAAAATTCCAAAAAAATAAAAATTTTAACTAACTGTTTAGAAGGCAGGAGCTTTAAAATTCCTAATAACTCATTAGAAATTCAATCACATATGGGAATTAAAACTGAAGTTTTGAATCCAAAGTACAGAGAACCAGGGATGAAATTTCAATCCAAATTGATTCGTTTAAATAGGTATGATATGTAGAAGCATAAAACTAAATAAAATTTTTTTGAATTGAATTGAAAAACCTAAGAAATATAACATACAAAAGAAGTTAAATTAAAAGGATAAGAGGTAATTCAAGTAACTGAAAGAAATGGTAATATTAAGGGTTTGGAAGCCGTTGGAAATAAATATTACTCTCCAAAACATTAAAAGAAAATCTAACTTAAATTTAACTAAAGAAAGTAAAATTCAAAGGGTTTGCTTTAAACTCAAAGTAAGGATATCAAATCGGTGTGATATCTTATAAAAAGAGAGTAAAAATGTATCTAAATAGAATTGTAAATATAAAGGAAATTTCGAATTGTAAATTAAAAATTCACAAACTAGACAGACTTCTGCGAATTTATATTTAAATAAATTCAAAACAGATATAGGAGTTTACGAAATTCGATTTCGAAATTGAGAATTAAACCAAACTAGGAGTGTAATTCGGAACTCAGATTTTACAACATTAAATCAAAATTTACTAAAAATATCAAAAATATATAAATAAATAGTTAGTTATAAAAAATAAGAAAAGGAATGCAAAATATTTCGCAATTATTTTCCAGTAGAAGAAATTTTGCAACATAAAAAAAATAATATTTTGTTGGTAAAAATCAAATATAAATTCAAATATTCCGTTTTAAGGATTACAAAGGATTTTTCCCACTGAACCCAAATAATTATAGTTTTGTGTGTATTTTATAAACGTGTGTATATTTAACATGTTTTAAAAGTTATACATACAACAAAACAAAAAAGGCCTATATATGGCGAAGAGTTTATATTTCCTATAAAATATAATTCAAACCGGAAACAATTTACTTTATTTGGTTAGGTATATATTGATTTGCTTTTGTGTGTTCGTGGTGTGTGTGGATATAAGTATCTTTAATACTATGTATATTAAAAAGATTCCATATATATTAAAAAGGTTCTTGCAAAGAAAAAAAAATCCGATTTATCTATCCTTCCTGGTTTATCTATAACTGTTTATGTTGTTACTCTTGGTGCGTATGGTGTTGCCCTCGGTGAGGTCATTGTTGTGCTTTCTTCCTTTTTGACGGCATGATGTGGTAAAAAATAGGTATCACAATCTTCAGCGGGGATGTGTGTTGGTACCCGGACATATGCCCCAAGGTTTCATACTCTGCTAAGACCCTGTTGTATTCTGACTGTAATGGTGGGTCTTTAGCTAAACGCGTTTCCATTCGGAAAAATTGTGAACACGCAATTTTTAATGAGGGACCTAATTGTTTATATTTTGGAAATTCCTGTTTAAAAGGCAAGGATACAATATATTTACCCTTATCATTTCGAATCGTTGTGTTCTTATACAATTCTTCACGATACTTGTCATCATGGTTGTACGTTTTGTCCTTGGGGACTTCCTCTGTTTCCCAAAATGATCGTAGCTCTCTATCTAATTGGACTTCCCTGACAAAGGACACATGTTTCTCGCTGCGTGAGATTGTTTCGGTTTGGCCGGTCAATATCCAGCCGAATACCGTCTCTTGGGCTAGCAGTGTTCCTAACACGTCTTTTTTTATTCCCCATAACATCACCTGTGCGTAAATGTCGCCTCCTAATATCAGGTCGACTTGCTCATTGACAAAAAAAACGTTTGTCAGCTAATACTAAGTTCGGGAAGGCCTGCATGGCCATAGCATCCACCTTGCATGTTGGTAGATTGCCAGTTAGTTGCGGCAGCACAAGCGTGGTGGTGGCAATGTTTATTGTCGGATCAATTGGAGACCGCAGTTGTATATGACACGCCTCCTTTACTTGTGCTGACACTTGATTGGTGATGCCTGAAACATGCGCAGACATCCGCTGAGATGGCAAATTTATGCGACGTTTAAGTCTTTCAGTTATGAAAGTACATTCTGACCCCGAATCTATAAGTGCCCGCGCGGAGAAGTTGGTGTTGTTGTAGAATATATTGATGCGGGCCGTACCTAGTAAAACCCCTTTACTTGTGTTTGTAAAGCAGGCCTTGAAGTGGTTATTTCCATTGCTTTGGTTATTTCCAGTGCTTTGATTATTGGAATAGGTGCGCCTTTGTTGCGCTTGGGCTGATGGGCCAGGGTGGGTATTATTGTTGTTTGCGTTTTGGTTGGTGTCCGTTGCCTGAATATGTAGGAGCGTATTGTGTCTTTGCTTTGCAGGTGGCGCAATTGTAGGAGCTTGAACACCTAGACACAGTATGTCCTGAGGATAGGCAGTTAATACACCCTTTCTTGTTTTTAATGAAGGTGATTCTATCGGAAACCGCCAATGTGCGGAACCGTTGGCAATGTTGTAGTTTGTGCTCAGTGGATTTTAACATCTTGCACGCACCTTTGGTTACACTCGTCTTAAAAGCACCTAGCTTTCTGTGAGAGTTTTCAATGGATTGTCTACCATTATGGGTTTTCGGGTTCTTGGTTTCCAGGCTATCCTCAGTTATGCCAGAGACTGTCTCAAGTGTCTGGAAACGGTTCTGTAAGAATTTATCCATGTCTTCCCACTTGGATATTTCAGTTTTATTTTGAACCGTTTGCTCCCATAAGGCTAGTGTGCTTTTTGGTAATTTCGTTGAGCACATATAAGTTATAATCGCATCCCAATTTGACACATCGATTTGATGTGTCTTTAAGGAGGCGATACAGTTGTTGATGTCTCGCTGCAGCTTTTTAATTGAAGTGCCGCATTCCTTTTCGACCGCCTCTAAGCTGAACAGTGTCTTCAGCTGAGTATTCACTAGTATGCGTTTGTTTTCGTATCTGTCTACCAGATTTTGCCACGCTATACCGAAACCTTCGTTTGTGAGTGGGCACTTTTGCACTATCTCTTTAGCCTCACCCTGGGTCTTTTGTATCAAGTGGTACAATCTCTCTACCGGGGTGAGTCGCTTATTTAAAATATATATGGCCGTAAAGAGGTCTCTGAATGTAGGCCAAGATAAGTAATCTCCCTTGAACACATCAGTGTCACACGGGGGTAGACGCATATTTGTATCCCTTTCGTGCTGTTCTTCGGGCTTAGGGTCGGGTTTGTTGAATGTGGCCTGTCGCGTTGATATGTTTGACATGCAACGCAAGTAGACTGCGTAAGCACTTTTGTGTTTTATCTTAACAGCTGATATGTTTTTTCCCTCTAGAGTGTCCCCAGCTAATATTTCATCATGGGCTGTTTTTGCTTTTTTCCACTTTGCCTTTAACTCTTCTTGCTGGATAGCCAGAGTATACTTGGTATGCTCAGAGTCGGGTGTGGAGTTGAAGTCGGCTTCAAACTCTATGACTTCATCAGCCATCCTGATGTAATTTTCCATCGCTTTCGACATGGTATCAGTACTGAGATTAAGGGCAAAATGGATCTAACTTGTTAATAGGGTAGCTCACGAAGGCACGTTCAACTTAAGACAGGATGATGTAGCTAGTGGGTATATGCCCAATATAATGGATTGCCGCCAAGGGGTAAACACGCAAATTATTCTCTGTGTATAAATTTTTTCAGCTAATTGTGCTTTATGCGAACGCTCTTGTCACCCAACTCACCGCAGTGTTAGTGTTGTGTGTATAAGAAGATAAGGTTAAGTGACTTTGATTTAATGGCAGTAACGCTGATTTATGTCAGAACTTAAAGAACTGGTTAAATTTATTACACTTATGTAAGTGTTTAATGGTTCTAAAATATTGGCAGTGACTTGCGATAAAGTGCGTTAAAGTGTTGTTGCAAATAAATTGCCACACTACAGTGAAAAGTGGGGTTATGTTGAATTTGTGCAGCTGGTTGCGATATTCCTCGAAAATATGCGCTACAGCAAACAAAATACCAAATCAAAAGACTTTATGTAAATCTGTGTGACTTAATTACCACACATACGTATAATTGTTTGGTTTTTATTTATAAAATCGCGATATTGGTACGCCGGGAAGTTAGTATATGTAAATTCCCTACTTGTGCAAAAAACAAAAAAAATCGAACTCAAACCACGTACCTTTGTGCCTTTGTTTGACCGCTCGTTTTTGTTTGCTGGTGTAATGCTTGTCGCTTTTGAAACGCTCAGGTGGTGCTAACTGCTAACTTTTGAAACGCTTTTGTGTGGTGCTGCTAACTGCTAGCTTTTGAAACGCTTTTGTGTGGTTGCTAACTGCTAGCTTTTGAAACGCTTTTGTGTGGTTATATGATGGTTGCTTTTGAAACGCTTTTGTGTGCTGTGGTTATCCAGTTGGTCGCTGGTAATTCAATGGTTTATATAATTATTCCGGCGTAGTAGGACCATGAAAAACCTCTTGGGGCTTCGATAGCTCAAGTGAGTTCCCAAGGGGTTTTTGCGCTCGTTGAAAAAAGAGAAAAAAGGAAAAGAACACACAGCAGATTAAATTCAAGAATTTAACAATTTAATTATTTTCAGTTCAAAGCTAACTCACAATATATATACAAAAGCTAATTCACAGTTTGATTAATTATACATAGGTTAAGTTATACAAGCGAAAAGAAAAATCTTACCTATAACAGGGCTGATGGCTGCAGTGATCACGGAGCGTTCCAAAAAAGAAGTGAAAGAGTTTCTTTCTTGTAAAACGCGTTCACCCTTCAATTCCGTCGAAAAGCGGTTTTGAGGGGTAATTGAACGAAAGTAAGTTAAATTTGGAAAGTTAAATTGGAAAGTCGCGCACCAACACGTACACATACGCCTGCACGGACATATATATAGCCGTTGGTGTTAGTGCGCGAAAGTAGATAGAAGCAAACACAGATAGTTTACATTAGGCTGGGTCACTATTGGCCGTGCTCATTCTTGGGTTTAGCTTGATGGCCTAAACACCCGGGATTTTCAATAGCGGGTTCATCTTGTGTCAGCTTTCTGGCATACCCCTTTTCTACATATTTGGCGATTTCCTTTTTATAACTCTCAGCATAAAGGGCATCCTTCTGCATTCTAGACTCAGTACTCAATAAGCGCTGCTTCGCCATTGCATAACTCGACGGGAGTTCGGTATAATCTTGTCTCCAAAACAATCCTACCTCATACCTCTGGCCGATGTTTTTTGTGGTTTCTAACAAGATTTTCCTAGCTCGTTGATTTTCATCCGCTTCCAACACGATTTTGGTATTCCGGACTCCAAAGCTCTCATTTGAAAAACACTTCTCCATTAAATTGTTTAATTGTTTATATGATTCCGACTTACGTACATGAAGCACCCTGGGCATGTCAACGCTTGCTTGTTGGTGTGGTCCGTATACCACCCAACCCAACTTAGTTTCCTCTGCTTCTGGTTGATCATGTCCGGCTTCGACGACTTTGTTGGACAAACACAAATGACAATTGTCCAAACCCAACTGTAAGACTGGTTCGACATCTTCATAGTTCTCTATAGGCAAAGATTTTAAATGATTAAACTTACTTTTTTCAAATGGTTGCTTTGGCAAATGGAGACCTGTCATTTCATAATAAATTTAGCAAACAACGCAAATTAAAATATATTGCTGGGCTACTGAGCTGATCTTATTGTCTGCTGGGTTTGCTCAGTTATTTACCTTTTTTAATACAAGTTACGGTGCACTTTCCAACATAGAAAACCATACAATAACAAATACATGCTAATGTTGTTTATTGCTTTGAACATTACTGCAATTTCAATGCATAGCGGCATAATCGTATGATTTTGCTCTTCTTTCATTGTGCACACATTTGTATTTATACAGGTACCAAATTGAACAGCAGCACAGTTATCGAGAAGAAGACGAGTCGAGTGGCCAGCAAGGGCAGCAATTTTTTAACGCGTCATGTCAAGTTAATATTGCCTTTTAAATCTGTTGTATTTTATTTAAAGTTTTACCGTGTTAATTAAATGTAATCTAAATACATAAAAAACTTTCGCCTTTTATTTAAAGTCGTCGACATAAAAGTTTAAAAAATTGCCCTTGCACTCGATCAAATCGTCACGGTAAAATAAATTAATGCAACAAATTACTTGTGAACGTGAACTGTGCCTGGCCTAAATCTTATACCACGGAGTTCTCCGCTTAATTTGGTGTTAACGTTATTGTTCTCCGTCAAGTGAACATAGTCAACGTTCGTTTATTTGGTGGCCATAGTCAACGTCATCGTTTATATTTTTTGCGCATATCTCCGTCAAGTCAAAGTCAACGTCATCGTTTATTGGTGTCAACGAAATTGTTCTCCGTCAAGTGGCCATAGTCAACGTTCGTTTATTTGGTGGTAATTTGTGTAAATCTCCGTCAAGTGGTCAAAGTCAACGTCATCGTTTATTTGGTGTCAAGATTGTTCTCCGTCAAGTGGTCAAAGTCAACGTCATCGTTTATTTGGTGTGGCCATAATCAAAGTCATCGTTTATAATTTGTGCAAATTGGTCAGGCCATAGTTAACGTTCGTTATTTGGTGGTAATCTGGGCAAATCTCCGTCAAGTCAACGTAATTGTCCTCCGTCAAGTGACCATAGTCAACGCTCGTTTTTTTTGGTGGTAATTTGTGTAAATCTCCGTCAAGTGGTCAAAGTCAACGTCATCGTTTATTTGGTGTCAACGTAATTGTTCTCCTTCAAGTGATCATAGTCAACGTCATCGTTTATAATTTGTGCAAAATATCCGTAAAGTGATCATAGTCAACGTCATCGTTTATTTGGTGTGGCCATAATCAAAGTCATCGTTTATAATTTGTGCAAATTGGTCAGGCCATAGTCAACGTTCGTTATTTGGTGGTAATCTGGGCAAATCTCCGTTAAGTCAACGTAATTGTTCTCCGTCAATTCAAAGTCAACGTCATCGTTTATTTGGTGTCAAGATTGTTCTCCGTCAAGTGATCATAGTCAGCGTTCGTTATTTGGTGGTAATCTGTGCAAATTGGTCAGTGTCATAAATGCGTAAGTTACAAAGCAAGTAAATTTGATTCAAAGCCTGTTGGAATTTCGCCATTATCCATTTACATTAAATAAATCGTTCGTTTTATACTAGGAGTTTTTTCAGCGTTACAGGTGTAGGGTGTCAAGGCAGTCGGAAGTATAAATATAGGCTAACATATACAGGTTTAGGCAACTGTTCGGCACTGTTTCCTCAGAAATCTTCATTGTTTTTTTTTAATTGGCTTTTAATATGAACACTCGTCAGAAAGTAAGGACTACGTCCGGTCAAGCGAATGATAGCGACACCGGGTCCGATGGAGAAACTACGGCAGTGAACATAGGTGAGGGCACCGCAGCATACACACCGACGCATGGTGCAAACGAAACGCTGGCATCTTTGGTGGCAAGCATTGCATCGCTTCGAGAGACTCTGTAAAAGAACTTCGAAACGAAACGAGTCGTAGTCGGATAGAGGTGCAGCAGCTTCGACAGCGGATCGAGGCAGAGGCTAGTAATGTCGTTCCAACTGCGGGTACATATACCAATTTTTCACAGCCTCCACCGGACAGCACCGCAAGAACAATACCACCAGCGGAGTTGCAAGCATCGTCGTCATCAAACCCAATGTGGCTGGTAGAGAGTTCCGCCGTAAAATACACCCACTACCTACCTTCGATGGCAATCCAGAGGATTGGCCTCTATTTTTAGCGAACTTCAGCGACAGCACAGCCCAGTTCTCCTACAACAACCGGCAGAATTTAATGCGACTGCAGAAAGCACTTCAGGGTAATGCAAAGCGGTCAGTAACGTCAATGCTAATATACCCTGATGACGTTCCAAAAGTTATGAAGGATCTTGAATTCAACTTTGGACGCCAGGACTTGCTGATACGCTGCCAATTGCAGAAAGTGCAGCAGTTTCCTGCCATTAACGATAGCCACCTGAGCAGATATTACAATTTTCAAATCGTGTCGCCAATATTTCAGCGTTTTTTAAGTCAGCCAAATGTGAGCACCATCTTATGAATCCCATGTTGCTGGAACAATTGGTTTCTAAGCTTCCTTCATCCAAACAATTTGAATGGAGTAAGTATGCCGCTAATGTTCCCCGTTTCCCCACTGTTGACGTATTTTCAAATTGGTTGAGCGATTTGGCAAAAGTAGTGGCGACTATGCCCGGGGTTAGTAACAGTTCTCTGCGTTCTAGCCAACAACCATTACCACAGCCACGATATAATGCACAAACTAATCGTCAGTCCGGACCAAATGGAGGTCGGCTCGCAGAGTCTTCATAGCAACCACGAGCAACTGGCATGTCCTTCATGCAACGATGCTCACGCTTTGCCAGAATGCCAAAGATTTCAGTCGCTCGACTAGTCAACAAGTGGTCACTGGTCAAACAACACCGTCTTTGTTTTGGATGCCTGGTAAAAGGTCATAGCCTTTTAAATTGTCGTCGCCGCAAGCAATGTTCCATCAACGATTGCAAACGTATGCATCATAAGATGTTGCACAAGGATATGGGATCATCATCTACGTCGTCGTCCGACCGGGAACGAATTTTGAATTGTCGAAAGGACCAGGTAACCAGTCTTTTTAAAGTTGTCCCAGTTACATTGTCAGGTCCTCGAGGAAAAATGTCTGTCTACGCGATGTTCGATGAAGGGTCATCAGTGTCGCTTTTTGGAAGAAGATATCGCAACACAGTTAGGTCTACGAGGTCGTGTCATGCCTCTCACTCTTCAATGGTACGGTGACAGCCAGACAACAGAAAGCTCCAGGAAATTGTCTCTTGAAATAGAGAAGTAAATAGTCGCCATACATACTCACTGAAAAACGTCCATACGATAAAGGGTCTCCATTTGCCAAAGCAATCATTTGAAAAAAGTAAGTTTAATCATTTAAAATCTTTGCCTATAGAGAACTATGAAGATGTCGAACCAGTCTTACTGTTGGGTTTTGGACAATTGTCACTTGTGTTTGTCCAACAAAGTCGTCGAAGCCGGACATGATCAACCAGTAGCAGTGGAAACTAAGTTGGGCTGGGTGGTATACGGACCACACCAACAAGAAAGCGTTGACATGCCCAGGGTGCTTCATATACGTAAGTCGGAATCATATAAACAATTAAACAATTTAATGGAGGAGTATTTTTCAAATGAGAGCTTTGGAGTCCGGAGTACCAAAATCGTATTGGAATCGGATGAAAATCAGCGAGCCAGGAAAATCTTGTTAGAAACTACAAAAAACATCGGCCAGAGGTATGAAGTAGGATTGCTTTGGAGACAAGATTTTACCGAACTCCCGTCGAGTTATGCAATGGCGAAGCAGCGCCTATTGAGTACTGAGTGTAGAATGCAGAAGGATGCCGTTTATGCTGAAAATTATAAAAAGGAAATCGCCAAATATATAGAAAAGGGGTATGCCAGAAAGCTGACACAAGATGAAGCCGCTATTGAAAATCCCAAAACATGGTATCTCCCTCATTTTGGTGTTGTTAATCCGTCGAAACGGGGAAAACTGCGCATTGTCTTTGACGCAGCCGCCGTTACAAATTCTACATCGTTAAACTCCGCACTACTGAAGGGCCCGGAACAAGCGCAACCGCTTATAGCGATCATCCATAAATTTCGCCAAGGTATTATTGCAGTAGCCGGAGATATACAAGAGATGTTCTCTCAGGTACGAATAATTAATAAAGATCAAGATTCTCAACGTTTTTTGTGGCGAGATGGTAAGTTAAACGAACCAATCTCTACCTATGTAATGTCGTCGATGATATTTGGAGCTATTTGTTCACCTTGCTGCGCCGAATATATAAAGAATCGTCAACGCCGCTAAATTTGAGACCGCCATGCCAGGTGGTAGCCATGCTGTCATAGCTAACACATACGTTGACGATCTGGTCATAAGCTTTGATAGCGCCGAAGAAGCTCTAAATATCACAAAAGAAGCCATTAAAATAAATGCCACCGCGGGTTTTAAATTACGCAATTTTATATGTAACAATAAAGAGGTTCAATACAAATTAAATGGGGAAAATTTAGATAGTAACTCGGAACTCGTCAAAATGGATCGCAATACAAAAACTGAAAGGTGCTTGGTATGTATTGGAATACCACCAATGATGCTCTTGAATTTCAATTTCAGTTTCACAAATCGCCCGGGATGTTCTGAATAGCACGCGAACGCCAACAAAAGCGAGAACTGTTAGGCATATCTATGTCAATTTATGACCCATTTGGACTTCTGGCAAACATCACCATATTTTTAAAGCTGTTAGTTCAGTCATTATGGCGACTAGAAATTGAGTGGGATGAGGTAGTACCTCAAGACTTGGCACATCAATGGAAGACATGGTGGGAAATTTTTCAGTCGGTGAAGAATTTCACGGTGCCGCGCTGTTATTCTGCATTATTGTCTGTTGCTGATGATATTCAATTACATATTTTTGTGGATGCAAGTTCCTCGGCATACGCCGCGTCGGATATCTCCGAATAAAACGAGGGAACGAGGTCGATGTTACGCTAGTTTCGGCCAAAGCAAGATGCACACCACTCAAGGGTATGACAATACCACGTTTAGAGCTACAAGCCGCAGTTTTGGGGTGTCGCCTAAAAGAATCATTGGTCCACTGTCATGACTTTCGCATCAATAGTACAACATTTTGGAGCGATTCCAAAACTGTCATATTGTGGATTCGTTCAACTAGCAGAACGTACAAACAGTTTGTCGCATTCCGCATAGCTGAGATTTTAAGTACGAAACATCGGATCAATGGCGATGGGTTCCTACAGCGCTTAACCTAGCAGACGAAGCAACGAGAACGTCTACAACATTTCATTACGGTACACGGTCAAGATGGCTGAATGGTCCATCCTTTCTCCATGAAGAAGAAGCACGCTGGCCGCGGGAAACATGCGAATTGATGTCTGAACAATGTGCTGTGGAGGAAGCACCTAAAGAGTCATACTTACAAACCAAGGGGAATATCCAATCAAATTTTGTAATTTTCTTTATATTTAAAGCTCACCAGAGTTCTGGCCTGGGTACTAAGGTTCGCTAAAAACACACTAGATGTGATATTCGTCACAAGGGGGAATTAAACGCCATGGAAATTGCCGATGCGGAAAAAAACTATTTTACGTCAAGTTCAAACCGAATCATTCGCCGAAGAAATACATTCCATTAAAACGAATAAGTCAATATCGAAGTCATCAGCCATATATCAGCTAACGCCGTTTTTAGACGATGATGGTCTGTTGAAGGTCAACGGTAGAATTGATGCCGCCTATTGTTTACCTCTTTCCGCGCGTCGTCCTGTAATTCTGCCACAAAATCACTACGTCACGCGTCTAATCGTCCAGCAATACCATAGTAAGCTGCATCACCAAAATGATCGTCTGGCAATAAATGAAATACGCCAAAAATTTTGGGTTCCACGCCTAAGTGCCGTGTTGAAATCCATCAAGAGGGAGTGTCCAGTGTGCATTTACAACAATCCGAAGCCAGCTACACCACTCATGGGTCAGTTGCCAACAGATCGCCTTACACCATACGTTCGCCCATTTTCTTACGCCGGTGTCGACTATTGTGGGCCATTTTTTGTTGCGAGTTGGTCGAAGAAGGGAGAAGCGATGGGTCGCCCTATTCACGTGCCTGACAACACGAGCCATACACTTAGAAATAGCGGAAGATCTATCGACTGACGCATTTATTATTACCTTTAGAAATTTTGTCAACCGCCGAGGAGTGCCAGTGAAGATTAGAAGCGACAACGGTACTAACTTCGTGGGAGCCCAAAAAGAACTTAATGAAGAAAACCGTTATTTGACTTTAATCTTATTGAACAGGAAATGTCTCGCCTAAATATTCAATGGGTATTCAATTGTCCATCTAACCCATCAGCAGGAGGTTGCTGGGAGCGCCTCGTACAATGCATCAAAAGGTTATTACAACGAGTCTTAGAGGAAGAAACTCCGCGACTGGAAACGTTCAGAAGCGTACTGATAGAAGCCGAAAACATCGTAAACAGCCGTCCGCTAACTGAACTGCCTGTAACGCCACAAGACGAGGAGCCCTTGACACCCAACCACTTTCTGCTAGGATGCCTCAACTCAACGCAAACTCCTAGTATAAACGACGAGCATGTATGCCTTCGAAAACAATGGCGAATATCGCAAAATATAAAAGATCGACTATGGAAGAGATGGACCACGAATACTTGCCTCAACTTTTACCACGCTCTAAATGGAGAGATCAGGCAACGCCTTTTAAAACCGGGGCAATTAGTGATTGTGTGTGATCACACTGTACCACGAAGCAAGTGGATGCGAGGTCGGGTGACGGAGGTATTCACTGCGAAAGACGGCCAAGTACGGAGTGCTGTGGTTCGAACCGCATCCGGATTAATACGTCGACCAGCCAGTAAGCTAGCCGCTTTAATGGTTGGTGAATCCTCATGCGGATCCACGCGGGGGTGGGATGTCATTTCATAATAAATTTAGCAAACAACGCAAATTAAAATATATTGCTGGGCTACTGAGCTGATATTATTGTCTGCTGGGTTTTGCTCAGTTATTACCTTTTTAATACAAGTTACGGTGCACTTTCCAACATAGAAAACCATACAATAACAAATACATGCTAATGTTGTTTATTGCTTTGAACATTACTGCAATTTCAATGCATAGCGGCATAATCGTATGATTTGCTGTTCTTTCATTGTGCACACATTTGTATTTATACAGGTACCAAATTGAACAGGCAGCACAGTTATCGAGAAGAAGACGAGTCGAGTGGCCAGCAAGGGCAGCAATTTTTTTAACGCGTCATGTCAAGTTAATATTGCCTTTTAAATCTGTTGTATTTTATTTAAAGTTTTACCGTGT
>JARSSU010015378.1:0-25048 GCA_029619165.1 Eurosta solidaginis | reverse complement strand
ACGGATCCTTTATAGTACCCTTTTATGTGGCTGTCCACCATACAAGAACCGGATAGTAAAGTATGGGTTTGACAATTGCCGTAAATACCCA
Source organism: Eurosta solidaginis (assembly GCA_029619165.1). Classification (NCBI taxonomy): domain Eukaryota; kingdom Metazoa; phylum Arthropoda; class Insecta; order Diptera; family Tephritidae; genus Eurosta; species Eurosta solidaginis. The sequence continues at coordinate 24,957 of JARSSU010015378.1, read as the reverse complement.
ATGAGGGAGTTTGGGTGATAGACCCCACGTGCATTCTAGCATCCTCTTGCATACATACATTACCGCGGAGGCTTTCCTCGCTCTCTCTTCCACACGGAGTTTCCACGACAACTTGCTATCTAGTATAACCCCTAGATACTTTGTACACTATTTTTCTTAAAGGGTTACCCCTCCAAGTTTAGGCTTAGTAAAATTAGGGACCTTATACTTCCTAGTAAATAATACTAGATCGGTTTTTTCAAAGAGCTAATTGTTGTTAGGCATCTGCCGCTTATGATGACTGAAACGTCATCTGCATATGCCGTAAGTTTGAATGGTTGTCCGATCGAACCGCCTAAGCAGTTGGTTTATAACCAGCGTCCACAGCATTGGTGATAAAACCCCACCCTGCGCCGTTCCTCTGTTTACAGATTTCGTTGCCTCGCACAAACCCCATTGCGATGTGATCATTCTGCAGCTTAACAAGGAGCCGATCAAATTTGCTAAAGCTGGATGAACTTCAATCGAGTTGAGACTGCCTATTATTGCTCTTTTCGAGATATTGTTAAAACGCATATATATAGGAAAACACCTAGGGCATATTCCTGGGGTTCCAGGGCCTTCTCTATATTCATAACCACCCCATGCAATGCAGTATCGACTGACTTGCCTTTGGTGTAATTCCTCGTTCGTTTTTGAATTTATATACACGTCTATTAATTTCTCTAGGGTTTTGAGTAGAAAAGATGTCAAACTAACAGGCATGTAGTCTTTCGGGAGCAGATGACTGGCTTTTCCCGCTTTCGGGATGAATACTACCCGAGCCGTTCTCCAAGTAGATGTGGTTACATGACTCTTCGGGATCACCTCCTGATGGGGAGTGTGTGTTAAGTAGTATCTCAAGGAATTCTTCACTATTGTGTGACCATTCCCCGTCATCCTTTTTATCAGTCCCTGGACTGCATCTGCTTTAGATAGGACTTTCCTCAGTCTCGCCGTTTCGCTGGAGCTGTTTATGTCGGCACAGAAATTGTTCCATTAACCCGGCTTTGACCTGTTGATTTCACGTTTATAGATCCTCAACAGATCTCTGTATTCGTCCCAGCATTCCTCGCTTTCCGCAATTTTTGCCAGCTTAAAAATTTCTTTAACCTACCCTCTAAGAAGATTCAGCTCCTTACTCCACCATGGTCGATTTGCTTTCCCCTTGAATCTTCTCAGAGGACAAGCTCTGTTGTATGCAGTTGTCAGCGCCTTTGATAAGAAGTTGTTGCACTCTTCCAAATCCTCTATGGTGGCAATTTCTTTAGGCTGCCCCAGTCTTTCTGATACATATTTCTGAAATTTGTAGCAATCCGTTGCCCTAGGGTTTCTAAAGGTTTTCGCCTTCTCTAGCCTCTTAGGGGAATTCTGAAGCTGACGTATGAATGGTCTGGGAATGGTTTGGTTAGATTGAGGGAACACTAAGGCCAGTGATATTAGGCCCGTTGTGATACTACGAAAATACACCATTAACTTTCTTCTTCGAACCATTTTGAGGACCTGATAAAAGCTCCCAGGTCCTTGACGTCGTACTCCACAAAATGGCTCAGATTATCTAGAAATGGAGCACCTAGAAAGCGCTGCCGTGCTCCGCTAAGTACCGGGCAGTTGCAGATGAGGTGAACCATCGTTTCTTCATCTTCTTTACAACTCCTGCAGCATCGACGATAAGACGCTCCTAACCTTTCTGCATGCCTACCTATAAGGCAATGACCAGTTAGTACCCACACAAGTGTATCCCTACTTAGGTTGTAGACGTAACGGGATCTTTTAGGATCCCATTTTGGCAGGTTTCCTTCGATATTCGACACCCCGGTGTTTGTAGCCATCGTCGGCTTGACGGTGGTTGTCTTCTTTTAGCATTAGCTTGCATGTGGCCGGGGGCATACCTAAGCGTTATTGGTCGGGAAGAATTTGCCTGGTTGTACCCAGCCTAACGAGTTCATCTGCAATGCAGTTTCCCTTGATGTCCCTATGTCCAGGGCCCATGTGAGGTGTTCACCGTTCTGTTGGGCCATCTCTTAAAGAGATCGGCGACAAGAGATTTTATGGCAGCCTGGCTTCTTCGCCGACATTGTATATCCCAATACTAGCTGCGGCTTCCATTAAGGCTGAAACTTCTGCCTGGAATACACTGTAGTGGTCGGGTAGTCTGAAGGAGGTCAAGGTCCCTTAAGTATACTACACCTCCAACTCTACCGTTTAGCTTGGAGCCGTCCGTGTATATGGAAATACTGGTGTCAATAGCAAAGCGCTTATCCGACTCCGTCCAGTCATCCCTACTGGGAATTTTCATCTTAGAGTTGGTTTGCGCAACTGTTGTGGTTGCACAGTGATACTGTATTTGTTTATTATACTATAGTGTCTTGTGGTCTTGTTGTACCCACACGACAACTCCCTTAGGCGCAGGGATGAAGTTGCCGCCGCTCGATAACCAGCCAGAGCCAATGGAGGGATGTCAAGAATGACCTGAAGAGCTTTGCTAGGCGTTGTTCTTAGAGCACCGCTTATGTTGATCATGGTGGATCTGTGGATTTTACCCAACAAGTTTAGGTTTGACGCCTTGATCAAGGCTGGCCACCATAATATTATCCCATACAGTAGTATGGGTCAGATAATCGCGTTATAAATCCATCTGCATATGGTGGGTGTTAGTCCCCATTTTTTGCCAATGGCTCTTTTACACGTATATATGTAACGACAGCCTTCCATATTGGCTTGAATGAGTGGCATCATGTAATTTTGTCTATGTGTTTATGTGTTTTGTGTCCCCGTTCGCGTAGTCTTAGTATGCCTAAATCGCGGGCCCCCCGAGAAACACATTTTTGTTTGATGTTTTTATTGTCTCCTCAGGCCCAGGCAAAAAATCGTTATCAATATTCGTTGCTTTTGAAATTCGGCTTAATATTTGCACATGGAACAACTAAAGACTCTCCTGAATAAAAAAAAAGTCTTAGTACCTCTAAATCGCGGGCGCCCTGAGAAACACATTTTGTTTGATATTTTTATTGTCTCCTCAGGCCCAGGCAAAAAATCATTATCAATATTCGTTGCTTTTGAAATTCGGCTTAAAATTTTCACATGGAACAACTAAAGACTCTCCTGGATTAAAAAAAATCGCGGGCCCCCTGAGGAACCCCGGGCCCGGGGGAATCCCCGCTCTCGTAGGGCCTGACTAGATACATGGCGCCAGGTGCCGCTGGAAAGATATTCTCGAAATTGGGAGGTGAAGTTGGCCACATAAGCCTTCCAGGTCGATGGAGATTTTTCTAGCCAAGCTAGAATTTGTTGCATGCTTGTACGTCGGGCTGCTTTCCAACAGTTGAAGTCAATTTGGCGAGTAGAACTGCACCACATAGCTCTAAGCGGGGTAAGCTGACAGTTTATATGGGGGCAGCTTTGCCTTTCGCAACCAAAAGATAGGATTTTATTTGGTTGCCCACAGAACCCGTGGATTTGGGTATCTTGCCCTGGAAGGACATTAACCCATTGAGAGATTTTAGATGTGACAGATGGCTGGCAGATTTTCTGCGAAATGTTGCCATTTTGATAATGTTGCGGGCTTGGCGCTTTCATGTGAATCGCTGCCATCCAGCAAGATTTCTTGGAGAAGCATCTTGGCTTGATCATAACTGGACGATCCTGCCGGGTCAAAACGTTTCGCAACGGAATATAAAATTTGTCGCTTTGTGGCCGCATTTTGGGTGTGTTCCGGCAGAATGGTGTATGAAAATTTGTATGTGAGTGCGTTCCATCGAATGCCAAGAGTTTTGGTATTGGAAGTGCTCTCAAATTTCAAGAAGTTGGAGGCTAGAAGATCCTCCTTCGGGAACTGTTCTAATATGGACAGGTGATTAGCCGTTAATTTCTTTAGTATGAAACCAGCTGATTTTAGGGCTTTTATCACTTAAACGAGTGATTCAGTGGCGTTTTTGATGTTGTGAATTCCTGACAAGATGTCGTCGACAATTAGGGAAATCTAAATATGTAAATTTTAAAAACTTGTTAAAAACTTTAACTTTTGAATTTTAGTATGTATATGCACATGTATTGAATATATGTAAATAAAAAGGATCGCGTCCGCGTTTTCCGGCTATTAGTACTTGACTGCCTATTGAAAAATTGTTGTTGCGCCTCTTCGTTGGCGCCTTTCCACTCGCCGCATATGCATTTCGCACGCCGCCGTCTAAATGGTGATGGAGGCGGCTTAAAACTCTTGCCCGCCCTACAGGAAGGCTTCTGTAGTTTCAGCAGGGAGCGGATGGTAGTATATCTGGCGCGACTGGCCGTATTGCGCCGTTGGCATTGCACCGTTTGCAGGCTCTGTGGGGTGCGCGCGATCGTGCCGTCCTTGCAACTTTGGGTGTTGCCGCTGTTTTCCTCGAAGTGCGCGCCTTTCGGACCCTACAGGCGCAGGTGGGTTTCTTCTTGTTCGGTTCGTAGCGCGTGATAGCGGTGGCAGAGCCGACACTGAAGGCAGTTGTCGGTCTCTTCCGTGGGAGCCAGATCGGTGTGGTCCTGAAAGTATAAGAACATACAGAGAAACGAGAAGTAGTTGGATACAGCCGATGATAAACGGAAAGTTAATACTGAAAGTTAGTTATACGAGGAAAACGTATATAAGTTATAGCGTTGTGCGCGAAGAACGCTCCATTGGAAGAAAGCACAGTTTAACTAAGGGGCGCATGAAAATCCCATTTTGGGTGCGAACCTCTACAACCCGAATATGGTTGTCAGGGCCGAGGCGAACGTTCTCGATTCGTCCTAGACGCCACTCGGTGGGTGGGAGCGAATCCTCTTTGATTAAGACGAGGTCGCCTGGTTGAGGATTTCGCTGTGGCGTTTGCCATTTATAGCGCTTCTGAAGGTCCTTCAGATAATCCTCTTTCCAGCGTCGACTGAATTGGTGATGAAGCGATTTGAGTTCTTCCCATCGATTTATCCGGGAGATGCCTTCCGCGTTTGGGTCAGGAATGGCTAATAGCGGTGCACCTGGGATGAAGTGACCCGGAGTAAGCGCTGTGAAGTCAGCTGGGTCCTGGGATAGTGAGTTAGAAGCCTCGAATTTAGAATTGCTTCAATACGCACCAACAGCGTCGTGAATTCTTCGAATGTAAACTTGTGGGATACAGCGGTTTCTTTGAAGTGGGTTTTAAAACTTTTTACTGCGGATACCCACAGGCCGCTCATATGAGGGTCACTGGGTGGAATATACTGTATACAATGTGGAAAAATGAATAGAGTGTTTTGTGAGGTGTCAATGAGTGAATGCATGAATGCCTCTTTATTCAAATATTGTCAGCTTATTTATACTAAATTATTCTAAACATATTATTACATAAATATTTACTGTAAGCATACAAATTATCGTTCTCCTACTTTAGGAGGGGTTTTTAAAAAATAATAAGAATTTTGTATGGTTAGTTACATAATGTAACATTGACACCAAACTCAGAAACCAAACTGCCTTTATTTTCCACAATTGCTCTTATTTATAACTTAATTTAATATTTACAATATAAGCATTGCATCGGATTTGCCCTTGAAAACCGATGAGTGAGAAATGGAATATTTATTCAATGAAATGCCAGTGGCTTGAGAAATATAATATTTGTTTAGTCTGTTTACTGAAATGCCAGTGGCTTGAGAAATATAATCTTTGTTTAGTCTGCTTACTGAAATGCCAGTGGCTTGAGAAATGGAATATTTGTTTATGATTGCCATAAGAGCACTGTGGGAAGTGTACAAAATATGTACCTACACATCTGTGATGAGCTGTGACTTCTGTGGGAAATGCAACGTCCGCAAATTTGCCTGAATGCAAATTTGGTTTGGTCGTGCGTTGTGCCCACACCTGTATTAAATCGTGTGAATGGCTATGTCATCAACAATTAGCAGATGCCTTTTTTTGTGTTGATGACAATTTAGACTCTTTTTGTTACAGGGTACCATATTAACTGATTTACTTATTTGGCATTGAAATTGTTGGCTGTTTACACTACATCTCCCTTTTTTTCAGAATGCTTATGTATTTGGAGAATGCATGAGCATTCTATTTTTATTTAGTTAAGTGTGAATTAATTCTATATTTTGTATTTTATGTTTGTAGGTTGAAAATTTACTTATTCTATTAATTTAAGTCTATTTTCGTGTTTTATTATTTTCTTATTATTTATGATATTGCAATTTTCTATGCTACTGCGAAATTTTTGCTTTATCCTCATTTCCTCTTCTAGATGGGATTAAAGTGTCATTAATTTTATTATCGATATGTCCTACTTTATAGGGTATTAGAGTAAAATTATTGTTTTTATCGATTTTTTCTACCTTATATTGCCCTCTATATCTACTATCTAACTTATGACTTGCTACATTTTTTACTAACACTACATCTCCTATTTTTATTTCCTTATAGTGAATATTTTTATCATAACTAATTTTTTGTTTTTCTTTAGCCTCTTTAACTAATTTAAAGGCTCTATCCTGTGCTATTTGTAACCTATATTTAATTTCTTTATCGTAAGCCTCATAATTGTACAATGGGCTTACCGTATTTTCTTGTAAAAATTCGTAAGTCTGGGGTTTCTTGCCAAAGATCAATTCAAATGGACAATAGTTATGGACTGTAGATGGGGTAGTATTGTAACAGTATGCAAAATATTTGAGATATTCATCCCAGTCATCTTTGTTAATTGATATGTATGAGCGCACATATTCATTGAAAGTTCTATGACTACGTTCAATAGTGCCTAAAGTTTAGTGGTGATACGGCGTAGATGTTTGTGCTCAATATTGAGAAGTTTACATAGTTCTTCAAACAGGCTATTTTTATATTCAGATCCCATATCCGTTATTATTGTTTCATACTTCCATAAATTAATATGAAATTCTCGAATATGGCTCTGGCTACTGTTTTTGCATGTTTGCTCTGAATAGGAATTGCAACTAAATATTTAGTCAAATCACATATTAGAGTGACAGCGTATTCGTTTCCATTTAATGATCTTGGTAAAGGTCCAATTGTATCTATTTGTACTGTTTCGAACGCCTTTGGTGGTGTTTCAGTTAAAATCATTGGTTCTTTTGAATTTTTATTAATTTTATTCTTATTGCTATTGTCGCATTTCTTTATATATTTTCTTATATCATTTTTCATATTTTTCCAGTAATATTTTTGTCTTATTTTATTAGTTGTACGATTGATTCCTGGGTGGCCACCATTAACAGGATCATCGTGATATTTTTGAAGAATCTTTTTAATTTTATCATTTTCCGTCACATGCATAACCTCCGGAGTTAATGCAATAGTTAAATTTTTGAGAACTTTGGTACCTATTTCCTTAAATGTGTCTACTCGAGTATAATTAAACAATTTGTCTCCTAAGACAACTGTATTTTCTTAATTCCCAAATTGCCGGCTTTTTCCATAAGCCTGGTAAAGAATTGGCCTAAGTCAATCTTTGCCTCAACAATTTGATTCTCTGTATTTATTTCACTACAAATTTTCTTTCCTTTTTTGAAATATAATTTCGGAGGATCGAAAACGAGCTGGACTAGTCTTTTACTTCACATTTATTAAGCGCTTCGTATATTATAGGGTTCTCTTTGTGACTTTTCTTCGCTTCATTTCTATTACTGTTATTACTGCAATTCTTTTTAGTTTGCGATCTTGTCGTGACTTTCATTATTTTACATGCCTGTACTGACATTTCTTTAAAATCTTTGATATCTATTCGTGACAGAGCGTCTCCCACGTAATTTTCTTTTCCGGCTATGTACTCCACCCCAAAGTCATACTCTTCGAAATCTCACCTGATTCTAGATAATTTGGATGAAGGGTTTTTCATTGAGAATAAATATATTAAAGGTCGATGATCCGTTTTCACTGTGAATTTACTGCCATAAACATATGGTCTAAAATATATAATGGCCCAATGCATGACCGCCAATTATTTTTCGATCGTGGCTTCATTTATTTGGCCTTTTGTAAATGATCTTGAGGCATAGGCAATGGGTAATTGTTTTCCTTCATATTCTTGGCTTAGCACAGCACCGCAAGCATAACCACTTGCGTCGGTTGTAATAAAGAACTCTATCAAAATTGAGATATTGTAGGTAGTTAAAAGATTTCTCGCAGTCGTCTATCCAATTGAAAATTATATTTTTCTTACTAAGTCTTGTTAGAATCCTGGCGTATTCCGCGAATTTGGTATGACTCTTCTATAATAATTACAAAATGCGACAAATCTTTTTGCTTCATCGGCATTTTTGGGAGTTGGGTTTGAACAATTGTCCGGATGTAATTTTAAATTATATTTTCTGCATGTGGAGTATATGTTTTTCGGAGCATGCTAATACGACGAAGTCGCCATGTATAAATATGCTTGTGATGGTTTCAGACCTTCGAATGCCAATGTCATCATCCTCTGGAATGAGTTTGGAGCTACTTTGACTCCATAAGGTAATCTTTTGAAAGGATAAGTACCGTTATCCGCTGTAAAGGATGTGATATCTCTTGACTCTGGGCTGAGTTCTATTTGGTGAAATCCTGACATTAAATCTAGGCATGAGAAATATTTCGCTCTTCCCAATTGATCCAGAATATCATCTATTCTAGAAAAGGGAATTTATCAGCTGTTAAGTTTTTATTTATTTGTCTGAAATCAACAACTAATCTCCACCTTTTTTCTTCTTTGCCCGGGAGGGATTTTTGGGTACCAATAAAATAGGGCTGTTGTACTCTGAGGTTGAGGTTCAACAATATCATCTTGAATTAGTTTGTTTACTTGTTTATTTATTTCATTCTTATATGCTTGAGGTGGTCTATAATTTTTAATATACACAGGAGTGTTATCATTCATATCCAACTTTTGTTTGTAAAAATTGTTGGTCGTGATTGGTTCTGTTTCTAATGAGAATATATCAACGAATTCTGAGCATAATGTGTTGAGTGATTTACTAGCGAATGGTGCGAAATTTTTATTCAATCTTTTTAACTTTGCTTTATTATTAGCTTTACAGTGAGGTGTATTTTCAATTATTACATAATCCTCTAAACTTTCTGTTTTGATGTCGTAATCTTGAATGATTGCATGTTTATCTGTTGTATTTATTATTCTTATTAAAGCTTGATTTGAGTTTACTAGGGAGCCTGTCATTGTTCTGTATTACAAAATTCTGGGTGACAAAATTCTGTAAATTGCAAAAAAATCTGCTTGGACAAAATTCTTCTTTTTTAAAATTCTGCTTTTCAAAATTCTGCTTTCTAAAATTCTGCTGTTTAAAAATTCTGCTTGTTTAATTCTGGAAGTCAAAATTCCGGAATCATGGCATGGCGTAGCCGGTGTTCGATCGGCTAAGGGTTATTTTTTAAAGTGCGGCCGAAGGCCGCCTACGCAGAAGGGTATACTACGCAGAAGGACATCACCGTGGCGGTAGCCACGGTTTATACCACACACCCGGACTTGGCATGGCGTAGCCCAGGGTTATTTTTTATAAACGCGGCCGAAGGCCGCCTATGCAGAAAGGTGTTCTACGCAGAATTACTGTGCATGGCGCACTTTTAGTACAGAATTTTGTGATACAGAATTTTGTAACACAGAATTTTAGAAAGCAGAATTTTATAAAAACAGAATTTTAAAAAGCAGAATTTTGTCTTTAGAATTTTGTACATACAGAATTTCAACACCAACCCGTTTACTATAGTGTTGGCTACAAAAATGCCATCAGTTAATTCTTGATGAGGTACTAATAATTCCTTATTGTAACTATTGATATGAACCTGTCTAATTACTTCGGCTCTTGCGGGTATTGTAATGCTATCGATTGTTGGTTTATTTGTCATTTGTATTACTATGTCTTCTGGGTGATCATATTGTCGTAGTATTAGGCTGTCCCCATTTATATTATAACCTAAAATGCAATTATATTTTTTAGTGAAGTCGAGTCCCAAAATTCCATCACATGGCATTGGGAAATTGTCTTCTACTATGTGAAATTTGTGTCCTATTAAAAGACTATCATCTGTTAGATCTGCTTTTACTGTTCCAAGTGTGATTGTTATGCCTCGGCCAATACCTTTTAAATCTGTGATCTGTGAGTTATTTATTGTGACATTACTGTCAATTTGACCCTTCTTTTTTATTGAGATATCAGCTCCTGTATCTATCAGGAACGTTGAAGTTTACTTATTTAGAGTAGTATTGGAAGATATGTAGTTGTTCAGATGTTGAATGTGTATACTTTACTACCGTTAGAATTTACTGTTGGAGTGGAGTTTGCTGGTTTTCCTGTTGGTTTTATATTACGAGATTGCTCGTGTTACTCTGATTTTGACTGACCTCCAAAATTGCATCTTGGGAAATTATTTTTTGTCTATTACTATTATTATTATTATATCTGTTAGCATTGCCATAATATCTTCGTTTTGGTTACCTCGATAATTATTATTTTGGTAGCTTCTTTGGAAGTTACCCCGGTAATTACCTTGTTAGCGCGTCAGGCGTAACACTGTATTTGGGTTACCCGTGACTTCAGTACAGCTATTCGTGAATTTTGAAATAGCCTCGTTCATAGATGTGAACGTTCCTGTTTGCATTATCAGTTTAACTATTTCGTTAGCCGAGTTCTTAAACATGGCCTTTACAGCTGATTGTGTGGCAGATTTGGTTGCCACATCAGGTGCAAGACCGTCAGATATGTAAGCACCCTCCAACGATTTTTTTAATTTTTCGATTTCGGCAGTGTACTGGTTAGCTGTTTTACTGCTCTGTTGGACGTTTAGAAGTTTTGCCGTCAAAACTTCTACATATTCACCTTTAGTTGCTGAACTCAAATTTTGCCTTATTCCTAGTATTGAATTTTCAGTGCTCAAAAGGTTTCTAGCTGTTTCCTTGTGCTTAGTCATGGAGACTGATGTGGTCTCGTGAGTATCCTTAATTTGTTCTAGGATATCTAGTGCGTCTAAGAAACTATGTAAGTTCTCAGGCTTACCATCAAACTCAGGCAGAATGACGCAGCCGTTTTTAAGAATTCTACTGTGGCTTGTGCCATTTTGTCTTTTCTTGTTTGGTAGTTTGGTGTCTCTATTAAAATTTCTTTTTCTTCTTGTTTTTGTTCTACTTCTGGTTCTTCTTCTAAATCGGAGACTCCAGCAGAATGTGCTAAAGTCTATTTCTATTTCCTTCTGGCAACTCGTTGGTACTATGAATTCTGTATCATATCTTGCCAGTGAGGACACAAATTAGTCTCTAACGCTGGCAAAAATTTGATATGCTTGGTCTTTTCGATTGCCGTCTAGTTTACCATTTGACTGTTGTATTGTTTTTCCTATTTTGTTAAATGCTTCACTATTATTTTAAGATGCTTTACTACTGTTTCTGCCTTTACTTTTATCTTCTTATTAATACATTTGTACGATTTTTCTCCTATCGTTTTTTCTTCTATTAGTTGTTTAACGATTTCTTCCCATTTGCCCATTGGGGATGGTAGATAAAAAGTTTGTCAAACCTTATCTAAACCGTCGGCGCGGCTGGCATATCGCTTTTTTAGGAATATGTTATGGGTTGAGTGGAGTTTCAGAAACAAACTAGTGCAACTAACTACGCAGATGATTAGAAGCATGATCTTAATAGTATCTAGTTGCTCAGTATGGTCTACTACTTGGACTGAGTTTACAACGTTTGTCGTTGGTTTTTCTATTTTTGATTCTTGGCCTCCCATCGTAAAAAAATATGAAGAAAAACACTTTTTTTTGTTTTTTTTTATAATAATATTTTAATCTGTTCTTCCCATAAATTTGACTTCCCACCTATATAACTCTTCAGCTAACATTCCATATTGTTGTTCCACAGGCATATCAAAAAGTTTCCAATGACTTTTCAACCAAATTAGAGTTTTTTCCTCATCTACATTTTAATTTAATTTTAAGGTCCTCAAGTGGGCCTTTTACATAAGTTTTAATTTTCCTTGGTCTTTCCATAATTTAAAATCAATAGTTTTACAAAATTTTATTTTATATTTTTTTTTCGACACCCTAATGTTTATATTACTGGTCTTTGTTTGTTATATCCTCTTTTACTATTATTTGAGGCTTCTTTTTGTTATATTCCTTAACCTCTTTATTTCCTTCTGTAAGTTAATTTTTTCTTCCCTACTTGTACTCAAGTTTATTTTTTCGTACAGCTTTGCTATGGATCTTCTACGGTTGGCCTGTTTTCCTCCTCTTTATACTCAGTTGAGCAGAGTTCACGGGGTATATTAACTTTGATTGCATAACGGTTGGTTGTACAGTATAAAGGAATCGAGATAGATATAGACTTCCATATATAAAAATCATCAGTATCGAAAAAAAATTTGATTGAGCCATGTCCGTTCGTCCGTCTGTCCGTTATCACGATAACTTGAGTAAATTTTGAGGTATCTTGATGAAATTTGGTATGTAGGTTCCTGGGCACTCATCTCAGATCGCTATTTAAAATGAACGATATCGGACTATAACCACGCCCACTTTTTCGATATCGAAAATTTCGAAAAATAGAAAAAGTGCGATAATTCATACCAAAAATGGATAAAGCGATGAAACTTGGTAGGTGAGTTGAACTTCTGGCGCAGAATAGAAAACTAGTAAAGTTTTGGACAATGGGCGTGGCACCGCCCACTTAAAAAAAAGTAATTTAGAAGTTTTGCAAGCTGTAATTTGGCAGTCGTTGAAGATATGATGATTCATTTTGGCACGAACATTACTCCTATTACTATATGTATGCATAATAAAAATTAGCAAAATCCGAGAACGACCACACCCACTTTAAAAAAATTTTTTTTAAAGTCAAATTTAAAAAAAAAGTTAATATCTGGACAGTATATAAGTACATTATGTCAACATTCAACTCCAGTAATGATATGGTGCAAAAAATACAAAAATAAAAGAAAATTTCAAAATGGGCGTGGTTCCGCCCTTTTTCATTTAATTTGTCTAGAACACTTTTAATGCCATAAGTCGAACAAAAATGTACCAATCCTTTTGAAATTTGGTAGGGGCATAGATTCTATGACGGTAACTATTTTCTGTGAAAATGGGCGAAATCGGTTGAAGCCACGCCCAGTTTTTATACACAGTCATCCGTCTGTCCTTCCGCTCGGCCGTTAACACGATAATTTGAGCAAAAACCGATATATCTTTACTAAACTTAGTCCACGTACTTATCTGAACTCACTTTATGTTAGTACAAAAAATGGACGAAATCCGACTATAACCGCGCCCACTTTTTCGAAATCGAAAATTACTAAAAATGAAAAAAATGCCGCCATTCTATACCAAATATGAAAAGAGGGGTGAAACATGGTGATTTGATTGGCTTATTGACGCAAAAAATTACTTTAGAAAAACTTTGTAAAATGGGTGTGACACCTACCATATTAAGTAGAAGAAAATGAAAAAGTTCTGTAAGACGAAAGCAAAGCCCTTGGAATCTTGGCAGGAATACTGTTCGTGGTATTACATATAAAAATAAATTAGCGGTACCCGACAGATGATCTTCTGAGTCACCCTGGTCCACATTTTGGTCGATATCTCGAAGACGCCTTCACATATACAACTACCACCACCCCTTTTAAAACCCTCATTAATACCTTCAATTTGATACCCAAATCGTACAAACACAGTATAGAGTCACCGGTCCACATTTATGGCGATATCTCCAAAAGGCGTCCACCCATAGAACTAAGGCCCACTCCCTTTTAAAATACTCATTAACACCTTTCATTTGATGCCCATACCCTGGATTCTAGAGTCTCCGCTGGTCCACCTTTATGGCGATGTCTCGAAACGGCGTCCACCTACGGAACTAAGGATCACTCCCTTTTAAATACTCGTTATAACTTTTCATTTGATACCCATATGGTACAAACACATTCTAGAGTCACCCCTGGTCCACCTTTATGGCGATATCTCGAAAAGGCGTCCACCTGTAGAACTAAGGCCCACTCCCTTTTGAAATACTCATTAACACCTTTCATCTGATACCCATATCGTACAAATACATTCTAGAGTCACCCCCTGGTCCATCTTTATGGCGATATCTCGAAAAGGCGTCCACCTATGGAACTAAGGCCCCTCCCTTTTAAAATACTCACTAGCACCTTTCATTTGATACCCATATCGTACAAACACATTCTAGAATCACCCCTGGTCCATCTTTATGGCGATATCTCGAAAAGGCGTCCACCTATGGAACTAAGGCCCCTCCCTTTTAAAATACTGATTAACACCTTTCGTTTGATACCCATATCGTACAAACACATTCTTGAGTCACCCCTAGTCCACCTTTATGGCGATATCACGAAAAGGCGTCCACTTATGGAACTAAGGCCCCTCCCTTTTAAAATACTTATTACCACCTTTCATCTGATACCCATATCGTACAAACACATTTAGAGTCACCCCTGGTCCACCTTTAGAACTATGGCCCACTCCCTTTTAAAATACTCTTAATACCTTCCATTTGATACCCATGTCATACAAACACATTCCAGGGTTACCTTAGGTTCATTTTCCTACATGCTGATTTTCCCTTGAATTGTCTCCAAAGCTCTCAGCTGAGTATGCAATGTTCGGTTACACCCGAACTTAGCTTTCCTTACTTGTTTCTTTTAATTTTGATCGGCTTTGGGACTTTAGGTTCCTCAATTTTTTAAATCCTATTTCTCTTTCTATACTCCTCGATTGTTAGTTACTTGGGGCCTTGCTTGATTTACTCGGGTGTTTTCTTTCACCCTCCTTGCAAATTTAAATTTAATTAACTAATTTATCAAACATTTGGTCAAATGACTTTGATTGTGTATGTCCTCTTCTGGGAACATAAGTAGGAGAAAAAAAATTGTACAGCAAAAATATAATTTTTGCTTGTCAATAGGCAGCCGTTAGGTTGTCGGAATATTGTTATTGTTAGAAATAAATATTAATGTTAATTATTATAATACATATCGGAAAGATGGTTGGCTATTTGGAGCACCGCCTTTTTCTTCAGGGTATCCGTTAATTCTCTTCTCACTCCTTTAGCAAATGTTATATTCCACTTCGCTTGCCGCATCAGGTGCACTCGGAGTATGGTTAGTAATTTGGAGCACCGCTTAGTACTGTTGGTTTTTTGTATGATTTGTGTAGTATTTGTATATATATGTAGCGCTTAGGCTGAATAATCAGCCAGTATTATCCTTGCCAGAAATGAACTTAGGCTGAAAAATCATCCACCAGAATCATAGGCAGGATCGCCATATACAATGTGGAAAATGAATAGAGTGTTTAGTGAGGTGTCTATGAGTGAATGCCTCTTCATTTAAATATTGTCAGCTTATTTATACTAAATTATTCTAAACATATTTTTACATACATATTTACTTTAAGCATACATACTTACATACATATTTACCTTAAGCATACATACTTACATACCTACATACAACTCGACACAAAATATGTACCTACACATTTGTGTTGAGCTGTGACTTCTGTGGGAAATGCAAATTTGCCTGAATGCAAAGTTGGTTTGGTCGTGCGTTGTACACACACCTGTATTAAATCGTGTAAATGGATATGTCATCAACAATTAGCAAATGCCTTTTTTTGTGTTTATGAAAATCTAGAATCTTTTTGTTACAGGGTAGCATATTAACTGATTTACTTATTTGGCATTGAAATTGTTGGCTGTTTACACTACAACTGCCAGTTTATTCCCTGGGGGCATATTTCTGCACAATGTCCGCGGAGCATTCGTTAAGAAATTTAACAAAGTGGCGTTCGAGTGCGCGGTGAGCGCCAATGAACGTTTTACCATTGTCGCTCATCATTTTTGAGGGATAACCTCATCTGCGAACGAATCGGGCGAATGCTGCTTGGAAGGCTTCTGTGGTAAGGTCCGAGCATAGCTCGAGGTGTACTGCCTTTGTGGAAAAAGAGAAAAATACAGTCACGTACCCTTTTATTATAGTGGTCGACCTCAAAACCGATGCTTTTATTTGGGATGGACCTGCAAATTCTACTCCTGTCGTAGAAAAGGGAAGTGAGAAATTGCAGCGCTCAAGTGGTAGCGCTGTCCCATTATTTGCGTTCGCGTTTTCTGTTTAAAGAGCGTGCATGATTTGCATTGCAAAATGCATTTCTTGATAAAAGGCTTTAGCTTTGGTACGTAGTACTCTTGCCTCACCATTTGGGGCATTAACCGTATTTCTGCAAGAAAAAGCAGGCGGTGTAAAAACTTTAGATACAACTGGCATAGCATTGAATCCCGAGGAAGGGTTACTGAATGCTTCTCGTTGTATTGTAATGTAGAATGTTCCAATCCGCCACCGATACGTAGGAGTCCGTCTCCATCAAGGAAGGGTTTAAGAGCCAAAAGGGAACTCTTTTTGCTAATAGGCATTTTGTTTTGAAGGGTGCCATTTTCGGCCCTAAATGGCGAGATTGTGCCATTGCCACGAGCCGTGTTTTTGCATGTTGCAACTCTTTGTGGGTCAGATGGGGATTATGTGTTGTTGCCACCCATTTGGATTTGTTGCAGGCATTATTCGCAAAGCGGAACACGTATGCAATCACACGTAGAGCTCGAGAGTATGGGGAGAAACGTTGAAGAATATCGTCCTCTTCCTCGAGTGCCTGATTTGCTTGGTGGAGAAGCGTTATCTGCTTTCGGCTTTGGCCATGCCGAAATGTGGCAAGAAAGCCACAGAAAGAAATGTGGTCCGTGCCACCAAAGGAAGGAGCCTACCAAATCATGCTGCTTGCAACCGCATGTGCCAAGATCAGCAGGGTTGTCTTGACTAGATACGTGGCGCCAGATGCCGCTGGGAAGATATTCTCGAATTTGGGAAGTGTGGTTGGCCACATAAATCTTCCAGGTCGATGGAGATTTTTTCTAGCCAAACTAGTACAATTTCATAGTCTGACAATAAGAATGTGTTGCATGCTTGTAAGTTGGGCTGCTTTCGAACAGTTGAAGCCAATTTGGCGAGTAGGACTGCACCACATAGCTCTAAGCGGGGTAAGCTGAAAGTTTATATGGGGGCAACTTTCGCACCAAAAGAGAGGATTTTATTTGGTTGCCCACAGGTGTGCGGATGTAAATCGCTGCGCAATATGCTTTTTCCAAAGCATCACAGAACCCGTGGATTTGGGTATCTTGCCCTGGAAAGACATTAACCCATCGAGAGATTTAGATGTGACAGATGCCTGGCAGATTTTCTGCGAAATGTCGCCATTTTGATAATGTTGCGGGCTTGGCGCTTTCATGTCAATCGCTGCCATCGAGCCAGATTTCTTGGAGAATCATCTTGGCTTGGATCATATCTGGACCATCCTGCCGGGTCAAAACGTTCGCAACGGGAGATAAAGTTTGTCGCTTTTTGACCGTATTTTAGGTGTCTTCCGCAGAATGATGTATGAAAATTTGTCCGTGAGCGGCTTCCATCGAATACCAAGAGTTTTGGTATTGGAAGTGCTTTCAAATTTCAAGAAGTTGGAGTCTAGGAGATACTCCTTCGGAAACTGTTCTAATATGGCCAGGTGATTAGCCGTTAATTTCTTTAGTATGAAACCAGCTAATTTTAGGGCTTTTATCACTTGAAAGAGTGATTCAGTGGCGTTATCTATGTTGGGAATTCCTGTAAAGATGTCGTCGACAATTAGGGAAATCTAAATATGTACATTTTTAAAAACTTGGTAAAAACTTTAACTTCTGAATTTAAGTATGTATATGCACACGTATTGAATATATGTAAATAAAAAGGATCTCGTCCGCGTATGCCGGCTATTAGTACTTGACTGCCTATTGGAAAATAGTTGTTGCGCCTCTTCTTTGGCGTTTTCCACTCGCCGCCCACGGCTGCGCATATGCATTTCGCACACCGCCGTCTAAATGGTGATGGAGGCGCTTAAACCTCCTGCCCGCCCTACAGGAAGGTGCTTGAAAGTACTTTCTGCAGTTCCTGCAGGGCGCGGATGGTAGTATCTCTGGCGCAACTGGCCGTTTTGTGCCGTTGACATTGCACCGTTTGCAGGCTCTGTGGGGTACGCGCGATCGTGAGCTTGGCCGTCCTTGCAACTTTGGGTGTAAACTGGCCATACATTCAGGTTTGGGTAGCGGTGGCAGAGCCGACACTGAAGGCAGTTGTCGGTCTCTTCCGTAGGAGCCAAATCGGTGTGGTCCTGAAAGTATAAGGACAGACAGAGAAACGAGAAGTAGTTGGATAGAGCCGATGATAAACGGAAAGTTAATACTGAAAGCTAGTTATACGAGGAAAACGTATATAAGTTATAGCGCTGTGCGCGAAGAGTGCTCCATTGAAGAAAGCACAGTTTAACTAAGGGGCGCATGACAAGCCCGTTTTGGGTGCGAACCTCTACAACCCGAACATGGTTGTCAGGGCCGAGGTGAACGTTCTCGATTCATCCCAGACGCCACTCGGTGGGTGTGAGCGAATCTCTTTAATTACGACGAGGTCGCCTGGTTGAGGATTTCGCTGTGGCTTTTGCCATTTATAGCGCTTCTGAAGGTCCTTCAAATAATCCTCTTTCCAGCGTCGACTGAATTGGTGATGAAGCGCTTTGAGCTTTTCCCATCGATTTATCCAGGAGAGGTCTTCCGCGTTTGGCTCAGGAATGGCTAATAGCGGTGCACCTCGAAGGAAGTGACCCGGAGTGAGCACTGTGAGGTCAGCTGGGTTCCTGGGATCGTGAGGGTTAGAGGCCTCGAATTAAGAACTGCTTCAATGCGCACCAACAGCGTCGTGAATTCTTCGAATGTAAACTTGTGGGATGCAGCGGTTTTTCTGAAGTGGGTTTTAAAACTTTTTACTGCGGATTCCCACAGGCCGCCCACATGAGGGGCACTGGGTTGAATATACTGCCAGTTTATTCCCTGGGGCATATTTTTGCACAATGTCCGCGGAGCATTCGGTAAGAAATTTAACGAAGCCGCGTTCGAGTGCACGTTGAGCGCCAATGAACTTATTACCATTGTCGCTCATCATTTTTGAGGGATAATTCGTCTTCCACGAATCGGGTGAATGCTGCTCGGAAGGCTTCGGTGGTAAGGTCCAAGCATAGCTCGAGATGTACTGCCTTTGTGGAAAAACAGAAAAATACAGCCCCGTACCCTTTTATTATAGTGGTCGACCTCATAACCGATGCTTTTATTTGGGATGGACCTGCAAATTCTACTCCTGTTGTAGAAAAGGAGAGCGAGAAATTGCAGCGCGCTCAGATGGTAGCGCTGCCATTATTCGCGTGCGCGTTTTCTCTTTGAAAAGCGTGCACGATTTGCATTGGAAAATACATTTCTTGATAAGAGGATTAGTTTTGGTACGTAGTACTCTTGCCTCACCATTGGGGCATTAAGCGTATTTCTGCTGCATGAAAGAGCAGGCGGTGTAAAAATTTTAGACACAACTGACATAGCCTTGAATCCGGAGGAAGGGTTACTGAATGCTTCTCGTTGTATTGTAATGTAGAATGTTCAAATCTGTCACCGATGCGTAGGAGTCCGTCTCCTTCAAGAAAGGGGTTAAGAGCACAGAAGGGAACTCTTTTGGTAAATTGGCAATTTTGTTTAGTAGGGTGCTATTTTCCGCCCCGAAATGGTGAGATTGTGCCGTTGCCACGAGCAGTGTTTTTGACAAGTTGCAACTCTTTGTGGGTCAGATGGGGATTATGTGTTGTTGCCACCCATTTGGATTTGTTGCAGGCATTGTCCGCAAAGCGGAACAAGTATGCGATCAAACGGAGAGCTCGAGAGTATGAGGAAAAACGTTGAAGAATATCGTCCTCTTCCTCGAATGCGTGATTTGCTTGGATGGAGGAGCGCTACCTACTTCGGCTTTGGCCATGCCGAAATGTGGTAAGAAAGCCATTGTGGTCCGTGCACCAAAGGAAGGAGCCTACCAAATCATGCTGCTTGCAACCGCGTGTGCCAATATCAGCAGGCTGTCTTGATTAGATACATGGCGCCAAGCGTCGCTGGGAAGATATTCTCGAATTAGTGAGGTGCGGTTGGCCACATAAGTCTTCCAGGTCGATGGAGATTTTTCTAGCCAAGCTAGTACAATTTCATAGTCTGACAACAAGAATGTGTTGCAAGTTGTAAGTCGGGCTGTTTTCGAACAGTTGAAGCCAATTTGGCACCACCGTAGCCCCAAGCGAGGTAAGCTGAAAGTTTATATGGGGGCAACATTGCCTTTCGCAACCAAAAGGGAGGATTTTATTTGGTTGCCCACAGGTGTGTGGATGTAAATCCCTGCGCAATATGCTTTTTCCGAAGCATCACAGAACTCGTGGATTTGGGTATCTTGCCCTGGAACGAATTTAACCCATCGAGAGATTCGATGTGACAGATGGCTGGCAGATTTTCTGCGAAATGTTGCCATTTTGATAATGTTGCGGGCTTGGCGCTTTCATGTCAATCGCTGCCATCCAGCCCAGATTTCTTGGAGAATCATCTTGGTTTGGATCATATCTGGCAACAGCCATCCTGCCGGGTCAAAACGTTTCGCAACGGAAGATAAAATTTGTCGCTCTGTGCACCGCATTTTGGGTGTATTCCGCCAGAATGGTGTATGAAAATTTGTCTGTAAGTGCGTTCCATCGAATGCCAAGAGTTTTGGTATTGGAAGTGTAGCATTATGCGTCATGCCCACCTATGCAATACATTTACGGCCTTACGCATCATGAACTTCTATGCCAATACATTTTAATAGCATAATCATATTACAATATCATAAGACATAAATTACCTTGAACTCACACAGCGGTTAGCTAACATCAATGGAATGCGAATATGAATCCCTTGCTGTTCACACATAACAAATTATGCTTATGTTAGTTTGTCACCCAAATATTTACATACAACCAATAATATGAATTAAACAATATTCACATTTCACATGAATATAATCTGCTGACTTTGCATACAAATCTACATGCATGCATATATACAAATCTACATGCATGCATAGTAATACAAATATACATATATGCATAGCAATACCAATCTACATATATGCATAGCAATACAAATCTACATATACCACATATATGCATATTAATACAAATCTACATATATGCATAGCAATACAAATCTACATATACCACATATATGCATATTAATACAAATCTACATATACACATATATGCATATAATACAAATCTACATATATGCTCAGTAATACAAATGTACTTATTTTTAGTTGTTAGTATTAGGATATTTATAAATGTGTAGGTTAAGTAATTAGCTATAAAAAGGGAAAGAATTTTTGTAATAAACAGAATCTTGATCTGACTACCAAAGTCATACACTTCTTATTATTTTAACTTTTCTTGGCGATCCTGTCAGTCCGATCCTTAATAAGCATACAAATTTTCTGAACAAGCAAATATTGCTAAGACGATCTGACTGGAGGAAATTCTGCCAGTTTGAAAAGCAGGACAATAAATAAAAAAAAATCCTGCCAAATTGGAAAAACTTATACTTTGAAAGGAAAAAACCGATAACGCATCCGCAAAACAATCACAAACAAACAACCAAGGAACTATTTTCAAACAACCAACGGACACAGCAATGCTAGGACGTATTTAGCATACGCATAAAAGGGTGGAATAAATTGGGCAATTTAATAGCAAACGAGACCGGAAGATATCTTATCAATTGGCGGCGTACCATTTGAGGCGACAGCAAAACTGGCAGCAGTATAAAGTATAAGTATAAAATTTAGAAACAAATTGGGCGGCCTTTATGGACCCTAACCATTGCTTAGGAATTTTGTTAAATATAGTAGGATAAACAATTTTTTTTTCAAAAGTTTGATGTCAGCTTTGAAAATGACGCAACTAAACCGAAAGAAAAGAAGCATAAAATCTAATTTTAGACAAAACTCTGTAAAGTAAATTCATCGATTCCAAATTTAATAAAACAAGAAACGTCAAAAATATTAAATTAAAAATAATTTTTTTGTAAACGCCCTATTGAAAAAAAATCTTTTTTAAAAGAATTTTTTTGAAAAAGAGGATATTAATGCTATCGAGGAAAATGGCATAAAAATTAAAAATATTTTGTAAATCAAAGAAAAAATAAATATATTAAAATGCCTGTTGAACCAAGGAGGATTTTCCTGGGTTACATGAAACTTAGGTAGTGGGGGTGTGCGACTGTTTACCAGTGAGTATATACTTGCCAGCGAATATACTATATAGCGACTAAATTACAACGACGAACCGTTCACGTTAAGATGATGATTTGCAATGATTTATTGGAAAACAAATTTGTGTAGGTACAACCAAAAGCATAAGTGAGATTGAGAATGAGTGCAATAGTTAATGCTTAATGTTAGGTGTGTGTGTGTGTTGTGTATGAACATGTTTACAAAGAGTGCGTTTAGTATAAATTGAGAGTAGTTAGCAGCTACTTAATAAGTGTTTTTAATATTTGCTATAAATGCTATTAGGGTGATCCAACATCCCGGCCCCGTTGAAGGAACCCTCTTCAAGTTACAGGTAGGATAGCTAATTTGTGTATCGGGCGGCAACAAGACCCATTAGCAGTACGGAGGTGCGCAACACGAACATGACCATCTTTACCAGGTACTGTAGATTCGACGCGACCAAGTTTCCAGCGCAAGGGTGGCAAATTGTCGTCGTGAATTATTACTAGGGCTCCAACATTGAGATTCGGTTCAGGAGTCGTCCACTTGACCCGTGAGCGGAGTTCATTAATGTAGTCTTTGGGTACCAACGACGCCAAAATCGTTGTTTAATTGAGGAGATCATCTCGAAATGATCCAAATTAGATAGATTTTTATGTTCCAGGCAGCGCTCAGGTAAACCACGTAGGGACTCACCAACCAAGAAGTGTCCAGCAGTAAGAGCTCCGAAATCGTTCGGGTCTGAAGACAACGGCGATAGTGGACGAGAGTTGAGTATAGCTTCAATTTCAGCAGCGACAGTACTTAGCTCTTCAAATGTTAATTTGGTGTTTGCTAACGTGCGATTTAGCAAACCCTTTGCGCTTTTTACGGCTGCTTCCCAGAGCCCGCCAAAATGAGGTGACCTGGGAGGAATGAAATGAAAATTAATGAAGTCTGATGAACAAAATTTGAAAATTTCTTTTTGTATATCAGGATTAAACAGAAATTGCTTAAGCTCCTTTAGGTGATTGGCTGCTCCGACGAAATTCGTAGCGTTATCGCAATATATATCGCATGCATTTTTCGACGACTACCCATAAGTTCAGTCTCTGGAGAGAATCGGGACAGGGAGAAGCATACATCTATATTGGGTCCCAGGGCATATGGGAATAGATGGGAATGAAAAAGACGGACGAATTAGCTAAAAAGGGCGCATCCCTTGAAGCTTGCTCCGTAGACGTTCCAATTAGATGGGCGAGATTAAGCGAAGGCGAGAGGTGCACATGATCGACCAAGCAGAAAAGGCGTGGGTTCAAGCGCGGGGCTGTAAAGTTTTGTTTTACGAGGAGGAAGCATCGAAAGCCTCATAGTCAGTGTGGGACTTTAACCGCACTAAACCTCCTACCGTCTGAGTACCATTTACCCCCCGGTACTACCGTCAAGTATTCCGTCGGGAGGTAGGTTGAGCACTAAGCTCTACGTCTGTCGGGGTCACGTTGCTGTACTTAGATAGTGCCGCGGTATGGTTAACGCTGGACTGACACGCCCTGCTTACTACACTGAATGTGCTTGACGCATACCACTTCTACGAATATTTGCAAGCCTACCTTGACCACTGTGCCATATAGTGCTTGTGACATGCTTGTGCGTTCGACTACTTGTATTGTAGGGTTTTGTTTTTTACATATGTATATATGTGTAAAATAATTATATATGTATAAATAGAAATGAATTTTTTTCCACAATACGTAACGAGGGCTTTCCTCGTACTTCCACCGGTTGGAGAGGTCTTCTCTCCAATCCGAGTATAAACTCTGATGCATGTGTGACGTTTACCCTCAATACTCGTTGTTTCTACGGTTGGAGAGGCCTTGTCTCCAATCGTAGTTTGTTGTTGCGTGTATGTTGACCTGCTTTGGTCGCACGGTTGAAAAGGCCGTGCTCTCCAATCCGTGCTTTATTCCTTCACCTAGGGCAGTATTCGAACGTTGAAGAGGCCTTGTCTCCAATCCGTGTCGCCTGGTTTGCTATACATTTACCTACATATATTACGATTTACTTATGTTATCATTCTCTCACGCCGCTAATGTGTACGGAGGCCTTGCATTCAATACGGGGGCTGTAAAGTGTCGAAGATTATGTGTAGAGTCTCTACACCTTCAGACTAACACACATTTGTGAGTTGGCTTACTACATCTCATCAATAAGCCAGCAGAGGGTGGGACGTATGACTAGTACTCATGACGGGTAAATTATCTGATCTGGACACTCGCCCTTCTGGGGTTCGAGTGTCACACCCTGCCTTATAAATTAGGCTTAGCTCAGTGTGACCCAACAATAACGTAAACGCAGGCTGATTAGCAGCTGGTGGAGCGAAGCTGCTGGGTGTATGCTGATGCGTGTAGGACATGCGAACGATAGTCGCCAGACGTCTCTAAGTGCTCACGATGCCCTGCACGGGTGCCAGGCCTAAAGACTCCAAGCATCAATTAGTGAGTGATACAATGCTGTCAGATCTGTGCTAGAAGCCGTAGAGTCGGCTTAAGCGCCGTCTTGCGTGCGGGAAGCTTACAGCTCAGTAGTTTGACCAAGAGACGGAGATATTTTATAACATAGCTCTGGTTTGATAGAGCGGTTTCCAGTATGGTGCGTCTCACTAGACACATCTTGGCAGGGTAACATCTAGCGGCACTCATCGAGTCCATGTGAGGGTACACTGCATCTGTGACTCCGGGCGCAGTTCAACCTACCTAACCTACCTAACCCATA
>JARSSU010015376.1:0-24641 GCA_029619165.1 Eurosta solidaginis | reverse complement strand
ATATAATAATGATGTAGACGGAAAGTCGATTAAAATGATCTTTATTTCACGAGCTTCACTTTACATCTGATCTAAACCGAAATTCGAATGGAGCTTATGCCAATGTTCAAAGAGTTAACAATTTCGAATAACGGTATCCTTATAACTAATTAAAGTTAACTTCTCTCTTAATACTAAATTAAGAGAACTTAATACTACTTCTAACACAAGCTCATATGTGTATCCTTCTATACATAACTCCTCCACCCTTAGATGTTTGCGTCTCTGCAAACGTTATCAATAAAAATTAAAAATGTTAACACAGTCTTCTTATTTAAGAAAAGAAATGTTAAAAACAATTCGACAATGGTAAGATATTAAAAAAAATAATAATTTTAGTTACATATATTTTAAAACATTGTTAATATTTCAAAATTCTCTTGTTTCTTTAACTAGTGGTTTGATAATTATATTTTCTTTTCAATTGTGATTTATAATATTTCTTATTTTGCTTAGTAGATGTATCCAAAACATAATTTCCTTCCTTAACATAGTTATCAAGTTCTTTATATTTTGGTTCAGCTTTTGCAATTTTTCTGGTTTTAACAAGGTTATCTTGTTGGTCAGTTGGTTGATTTCTATTTTCGTTAAGCTTATTTATTCGTTTAGCCTTCTCATCTTGATATTTTTTACATAAGTCTTGAATGTAATCTTTGTCAAAATTTTTAATTATAAAATCGATAGGACGTTTCTTTGTTGTAGTGTGAATTGTATTATTATAAATATTAAATATTTGAAAAAGCTTCTCCTCTAACTCTAAACCTTTCTTCTTTTTATCCACGTTCATTATTCTCAGATGCTCATTTAATGTACCATGCAACCTTTCGATATCGGAATTGCCTGTTTTAAGGTATGGCGTAGTTTTATGAACTTCGATATTATTTTCTTTCAAGAACAAAGCGACAGCACTGTGTAACATACATCTTTCGTTATCAAAAACAATTGTATTCATTCTTCCTAAAAACTGTATACGCTGTCTTAAAGCGTCCAATATCGCTATCCAATTCCTATCATTTAACTTGTGAAAAGTTGCATATTTGGAAAATTTGTCTATTGTGGTTAAAAACATACAATTTCTATTTGGATACCAAATGTCAATGTGCACAATATCATTAAAGTGAGTTGGATTTTTCGTAACTTGATACGGAATTTTTAGTGGTTTTCTATCGTGTTTAGCGAGCTGACAAGTTTTGCAATTATTAATTACTATTGTGATCAATTTATAAAGTTTGGGATAAAAATACCGATCTTTTAATTCGTAAAAAACTTCTTTAATTCCTCTGTGATTGTTTCGAATATGTTCGTTTTCAATTAAACTTAAAATCTCGTCTTTGTCTGTAATTTCTACTAACTTAGTAACTGATCTGTACAAAATTAAGCTGCTGTTTTGAAAATTATTAATATAAATATCTTGAAACTTTATGAAAAGATCATCATCTTCGCAATATATACACATTATGCCCTTTTTCAAAAGTATTTTACTAAATATATTTACTAAATCAGAAGACTCGTTAATGACGACAAAAGTATGACTTTTTTTATTAACAGTTTCTGTAAAAATATTTTCTGTATCACCGTAACTAAGATAAAGTTGGTTTTTATAATAATTTACACTTTTTTCCGTAATAAAAATGTATTTTAAATTATCCTCAATACCACTGTGGACAGTTGCATCTGTAGAGCGAATATCTATGTTAGTATCAGCAAAATCAATTTGCTCGTTATTAAAAATGTCAACGCTATTGTCGTCGTTTGATTTTCTTAAATATCTGCTTAATGCGTCAGCAACCTTATTATCTTTGCCTTTAATATAGCAAATATCAAAATTATATTCATTTAGAAAAATTTTCCACCTTTGTAATTTCATATTAGGTTCTCTAATATTATGTAACCATGTCAAAGGCTTGTGGTCTGTTTGGATTAGAAATTTTCGTCCATACAAATACGTCCTAAAATATTTCACAGCCCAAATTACAGCTAGAAGTTCCTTTTCAATGGTTGAATATCGTATTTCATGTTCAGCTAAGGTGCGCGAGGCATAACAAACTGGATGATTTTTCTGACTCAATACAGCACCTATGGCAAATTGGGACGCATCCGTGGTCAAAATAAATTTTTCCGCGAAATCAGGTGGCTGTAAAACTGGATCACTAGTCAATAATTTTTTTAAAGATTCAAATGAACTAATATAGTCTTTATTTTTAACGTCAATTACTGCATTTTGCTTTAAAAATTTAGTCATCGGTAATGCTACTTTCGCATAATCGCGAATAAATTTCCGATAATAGCCGGTTATACCTAAAAATTGTTTAATTTCTTTCTCAGTTTGCGGTAATTTCATGGAACTAATTGCCTCAATTTTGGAAGGATCGGGTTTGATTCCTTCAACAGAAATGATATGACCTAAGAATTTCGTTGATATTGCAGCAAAATGGCATTTGTCAAACTGTATTTTTAAATTTGATTTGCGTAGCTGATTTAGAACTTTTTGTATAGAGTCGATATGCTCTTGAAATCCAGTAGAAAAGATTAATATATCGTCTAAATATACTACGCAAATTTTATTTATGTATTCCCTCAATACGTAGTTTATTAGCCTCTGAAAGGTGGCTGGAGCAGTTTTCAACCCAAATGGCATGCGATTGAACTCATAGTGACCATCAGCGGTTGAAAACGCAGTTTTTGCCCTATCATCTGGATGAACTTCAATTTGGTGATACCCTTTCGCGAGATCAATTGTACTAAAATAATTACATTTACCTAATTTATCGAATATGTTTTCCATATTCGGAATAGGAAACCTATCATCTACCGTTTGCTCATTTAGCTTTCGATAATCAATAACGATTCGCCACTTTGGAGTTCCGCTGCTATCGATTTTTTTTGGTACAACCCAAAGAGGCGCGTTGTACGGGCTATTACTATGAACTATTATCTTTTGATTTAGCATATCTTTAATTTGCCTATCGACTTCTGCTCTGTGTACAGCAGGATATTTATAAAGTTTGCTGTATATCGGGACATCTGTTTTTGTGATAATCCTGTGCTTAATCTCGTTTGTGAAGGTCAAATTCTCGCCTTCCTTATAAAAAAGATCAGTGTATTTATTTAAAACAGATTTTAGCATCGCCTTATCTTTCGAATTTAAGTGTTCAGAAAATAAACTATTTAAGGACTTTTCATTTTTTTCTTCCTCGCATGTAAAAACCTGTACCAATTCATTATTTAAATATTTATCATAAGAAGATTCTTCTTCTTCGTTGAAATAAATTGGCACACTTGCACTGTCTGTTAACAACATTCTCTTTTTATAATCAAATATTATATTAAGATCAAACAGAATATTATTTCCAATTATGCCATCAAAGTATGTGTGAAATGGTACTTCCAAGAATTGAACAAAAGTATTTGGTTTATTGAATTCTTTAAATAGTGGTATCCTATATAAAGTATTAGTACTGACTTTTTTATTTAATACTTTTAGTGTGAAATCCGGTGAGTCCATTTTCCATTTAGGGCTACAAACTTTAGGGTTTATGACACTGAATTCTGCACCCGTATCAATAATAAATTTAAGTTTTCTTATCTTTGTATTAATTATTATATAGGGTAATCTTCTAGGCTTAGTGCTTGAAAATTTTGCATCATTTCATTTGTACCTATTTCCATAGACTCGTTATCATTGCGATGTTGAGTATTATTTATGTATGAATTTTGTGAATTATTTGTGTGTCCAAATGTATACCTACCCACGTTTCTGTTACCATTCACTGCTTGCATATTAGAATTATGCGCTCTCCTTGACTGCATAGATGTTTGTGTATTTGGATTTTGTCTCAATTCACGTCCATTTCCGTTTTCGATTTCATTTCCTCTGCTTGGATACTCATTAAAATACCTGTTGTCTTGCATGTGTTGTTGGTGTCTGTTACCTTCCAAATTGTTTCGTACATTTGCTCTGCTTCCGATGTCATTAAAATACCTATTGCTGTCTTGCCTGTGCTGTTGTCGTCTTCTGTTATGTTCCATGTTCCTATCTGCGCTTTGTACATTACCTACGTGCTGTGCTCTGTTACTAACAGAATAATGACTGTTGGTTGTGTACATTAAATAACCATTTTTTTTTATAACATCAAAAGCTTCTTTAAGGTTTGATGGATTCCTGCTAATTATAATGCTCTTAACTGGCTCTGGTAAACCATGTTTAAATGTATGTAAAGCAATTCTGGCATTGCTGTTACTATTTATTACTGGATTATTTTCGTTGCTAAAATATAAAGCATTGTTTAACCTACATAATAATGTATTTAATTTTTTGTAAAAATTTTCGATTGTTGAATCACAACGGCAAGTTCTAATTTTATCAATAAGGTCATCTACGGAATCTTTTTCGCCGTGATTGTCAATTAAAATTTGTTTAATATCTGGCCAATTATCCGCATTTCCATTGACCAACAAAGATCTCCTTGCATCACCTACAATTTTATCTTTAACGCTACCCATAATTAAACAACGATAATCTAATGGAAACGAATCGAGAATTGGAACCATCGAATCTATTCTCTGTAGGAAAATTAGGAGCGCATCTCTATCGCCATTGAAACTTGAAATGTTATTAATATTTGCTGTTATTAACTTAAATCTAACATTTATGTCCAGGCCTTCCATTTTCGGTTTCTTGCAGCTTCTTGCCCTTCGAAATTCTAAAAAAATGATGTTTTGATGTTCACTTGATTCCTTCGTGATCGTCGTTAACCTCGGTTGGAACGAATTCGGGAGTAAAGATGAGTTTAAACTTACCAAGTTGTTCGTGTACTTCTCATAAGTCTATGTTGTAGATGTTGCTGCTTCTCAATTTAATTGGCTTCTCTCTACCTATGCTTGCTTGTTGTTGTTTGATTGGAAAAGGAAGTTCTCTGCTCTGATTTACTTTAGCTGGATTGACTGATGAGTTTGCCCTCTAAACGACTTTGTGCCTTTTAAATCTTTGACTATTTTCGAACTTCTGTTAAAATTCCTTTGACCTTTAAATGACTTTAAATGATCAATTCACTGAACTTTGGACTGTCCTTTAAATTTTGTTGTAGCTTTTGTTTCTTGTTTTTCGATTTAAAACGCTACTTCGCTATACGGGTTATTATTAACGTTAATTTTCTGAATTTTTTTTTCACAGCTTTTTGTTAAAATCAATGTTTGAAATTATATAAAGTTAAATGAGCCACAAACTTATACACTTCTTTTGTTTTTCTCATTTCAGTCTGTATTTCAAAATCATACGTTTGGTTTCGTTAAAGTCGTTTTGTTCAAATAACCAACAGCACTTTTGCAATTAAAATATACTTTATTTCTTTCCGAAATTTAAATACATGTGGTTTATTAATAACTAATTTTCCACGAGCCGTAAGTTCAACCGTTGACTGCGCCAATAATGATGTAGACGGAAAGTCGATTAAAAATGATCTTTATTTCACGAGCTTCACTTTACATCTGATCTAAACCGAAATTCGAATGGAGCTTATGCCAATGTTCAAAGAGTTAACAATTTCGAATAACGGTATCCTTATAACTAATTAAAGTTAACTTCTCTCTTAATACTAAATTAAGAGAACTTAATACTACTTCTAACACAAGCTCATATGTGTATCCTTCTATACATAACTATATGTACGTATTTATGTATGAATGTGCTTTGTATGATGTATGTTTATTTGCCTACGATTTGGGTGTTCGTAGATGTGTTTATTTTGCAATCAAGTGAAAAATGTGTTTATGATTTAACTCAAAACCATAATTGCAGGAATTTGCTTCTAAACCTTGCATTTTACGTCTACGTTGCCAAATTAAAAGTGAAAACATTAAGAAAGTAGGGCACACAACTGAATCACTAAACCTTATCACATTTAACGTTGACTAAAAAAATATTCTACTCCCTCCACGTTTAAATATTTATATTACACTTGATTGAGTTTATATGTAGATACTTTTTGCATATGTAAATGTGTGTGTGTTTGTGATCACGCGCTTTGGTCATCGATTTCAATTTGACAATATCTTGATACAGAGTTTGTCAATTTCGCCGGTTTACATGTGCCATCAATTACGAGCAACTTTTCTCATCAAAAACCAGCTTTTCTCAAAAAATTTAAGCTTGATTATCTTGTTTGATTTTTCTTTTCACTTTTTCCTCTACGTCACATCCTTTGGTTGATTGATTATTGCTTTGTGTCATCAATTTACAACTTTTTGTGTCAAGCATTTTCTACATCTTAATTCTGCTTTTGTGCTACAATAAAATGTTTTCCCATCTTATTGCTTTATAGTTCCTATTATGCCATAAAAAATGTGAAATAGAAATTAAAACTAAAACAAATGTGCCGCATGAAAAAAGAATGTTGTACGACCATTGGTGCATACCGTTTAAATGAGGACAAATCGATTGAGGGAAACAATCAATCAATTGCATGACAAGGCGCACCGCTTTTATAGCGCCATTGAGGCATGCCGCAAGGCAAATAACTGTTCTTAGTTGCATTGAAGAAGGACAATGCTGTGTGTGTGTTGTAAAAGTGCATGAAATAGTAGAAGTGATGACACCAACGTATGAAGTGGTAGAAAAGTGGTAGATTTTTTGCTTATATGAGTTAACCGGGGATTGCCCGTATTGCTTTAAATGTATGAAAACATTTATTTCAAGCAATTTTTAATTTTATAATTTATTTAATAATTTGGGAAAAATTTTAACAACGTGACATTTTTTGGTTTAAAAACTTATTGAATTGTTTTTCATCTTAGCTTTTTTAAGGCTTTTTTCACAGGCACAATTTAGTAAGTTTTTAGGCATCATTTTATGGAATTTCACAATATTTTAATTTTTACTTTATTTTATATTTTTGAAAGATTTTTTCATATTTTCATGTTGACTTTTGACTTGGCATGCTAATTGAGATAACTACAAATCCCTGAAAAACGATGGTGGCGCATGGATCGTGATATTAGGAAAATTAATTTTAATTTGGGAATCTTTCAATCCATTTTTATACCTTTATATTAAGTCGCTTTCATGTTTGTCCCCTCATTTCCATACGAGTTTTTGACCCACGGAAAAGTCTTTTTCGGTAACTTCCCGTTGAGCTAGACACTTGATACTTAGAACATAGTTCAGATCTAGGAGACATTACAATGCAAGTGAAAAAAATCCGCTAGGTGGCGCATGAATCGAGATATACTGAAAATGAATTTTAAAATGGAAATTTTGCGATCGACTTTTTCTTTTACAAGAGCTATTGTTAAAGTTTTTTAGTCAAAATTCAACAAGACTATGTCTGTATTAAAGGAAAAATTGACTTCTATTTTTTGGTCCATTTATATAAAGGTAGTCCTTAAAATTTTTTATCATCTTTTTTTTCAAATAAGCTAGAAATCGCTGTCCTTTTTTGTGCCTTTTAAATATGTTACTGACAACTTTTTCTCCTTCTCCACTTTTTACAGCGCTCTCACAAATTTTATTCTCTCCCTAATTTTCCATTCTTCGTTTTTATTGATATCTCTATTCCTTCTCTTCATCTTTTTTATAAATTTGCGTCTTTTCATTTTCTGCAAATTTTTAAATAATGCGTTCTTTAGTTTAAGCGCAAAATACATACTAATTTAGCATATCAGCCATGCAAAGCGTTGCATATGCGGTGGCGCTATTGTGTATAAACTGGCGAAAGTGATAGTTATTTGAGGCGACAAAAAATCCATAATCCAAAAATCCATCCGAAGCTGGGAGGTGTCAAAAAGTAATCGTTCCCCCTACAGTCGAGTTGGTAATACATGACGTTAGTACCGGAGCATATCGTATTCATATCCGGCAAAAGACTGTCAACGCTCGCAGCACTCCCTTACACCTTCTGCATTGTTCTTACGGCTACAACAACAACCTTTGGCACCATCGCAACCTAGTAAAATTGGCTTCTGATTTTCAAATTCTTGAAGAGTATTTAAGCTTTTAAACATCATATTATATTAGATTTACAAAATATGTAAGCTTTTACCAGTAGTTACATTTAAATGCAGACATAATTCATAGAGCCCGTTGTAGCGCCCAAAAGTATGCAACGGCTATTTTTGACGTCCATGGATGCTGGCATTGGCCCTCTGTTCTAATGCATTCAAGCCGCTTTATTTATTTGTGAAAATATTGTATTTGCTGTTTATAATAGTCCATTTCTAAATATGTTTGACTTGCCCTAGGGAGAATTTAGTTAGTATACTACAAAAATCACTAGCGATGCCTGATTTCCGTAAACAAATAAATTGCATTTTGAGATAATTCGCCAAATTATTTATCTTGATGTTAACGCTGAAAGTAATTTTTGTAATTAATATATTTTAAAAGAAAATTTAAATGCGTTTTGCTACAAACTACATATTGCCATAAATAAAAAGCAGTCACACTTGGAGTATGAGTGATATTTTGTGTGTGCGCCTAAAAGTATGTTACTAACAATGACTAATGTGCATTTTACAAAGCATTGCAAACTAATGCAATCGTAGTAAATGTTGATATTGTTGTTATTTGTCTCCTCGTAAGCTGCGACTTCTCGCTTCGAATCAGATGCGCTTGAACAGCTGAGCACCGTGCTAACGTGTGAAAGCAAATAAGTGTATACATCTGACATGTTTGTAATCTAGCACACATGCAAATGCATATGTATTCACGTACTTATAAGAAGGAAGTATGTTAGCGAGACCGTGGCAACTCTGTCAGACAGCTTCCGAGCGCATGGAGCAACAGCTGGGTGACAAATAGTAGCAGTTGTACTACACATTACAGCAACAACAACAAAAAGTGCAATGTAACTGCCACGGGCAAAAGCTAACTTTTAAAGTTATTGCTGTTGTTGTATGGCAGTAATTCAAGGTAAATACCGCAAAATTGTCAATCAATGCCCTCAGCTTACAAAATTTTTTTACACACGTTTGCTTTTTTTTATTTTATTTTTATTATTTAGTTATCTTAGAGGAGTTAACGTACCGAGCAGATTTTATGTGTTTGTACGCCAACACCTGCGGCGTTTGGAGAGTACAAAATACAAATTGGTATGTCAAGTTAAGTGAAAGCTTTGAAGGGTCGTTGAAGTGCGTTGTTGTTAGTTGGCCTGCGTGCAGTTTGTGAAAAGTTAGTTGAGTGTGGCCAGCAGTGCAGTAAAGAGGGGGAAAAATTGTAAGAAATCTTGTTTATAGAAAAGTGTGGGAAATTAGCTGTAAGAAAGCATATTTTGATTATACAAAAATGGCGGTAAAGTTAGTTAAGGATAAGTTTATTCAATTTGGTTAACATTAAGGCAGTTAAGGTGTTGAAGTTATGCACTAACAACAATAAACGGAAGTGAAAATTTAGTGCCTTGTTAATAGCAATGTTTGGGTCTCAATATGTATTTTCAGTAATTGCCACACGCAATCTTTTAATTTGTTGCTTTAGACCTTACATTTCGATCCAAAAATTGTCTGCCAATTACAATTAATTGTAAATTAAATGGAATATCGCGTGTTCTGTAATCATAATGATTAAGCCTAAAACGAGTTTCGAATTAATGCTGGCAAAGCTCATTCTTGCGTGGTAACAGTGGGGCCCGGCGAAATTAAAGTCTTTTTGGCTGCCCCTACTCGTTTTAAAAAATTTAGTACAAACATTTTCCGAATATTTCTTTCTTTTAAATTTTTTTTTGCTGTTGGTTGTCCAGCTTTTTTTATTCGTCCAGAAAATGTAGTCTGTCCCTATTAGTCCTAAAAATGTTGTACTAAAATTTTTAGGTTTTATTTTTTAGTACTTCAATTTAAAAAATAATTTATTTATTTCTGTTTTCTGGTTGTTAAAAAATTCTTAAGAATGCCCGTAAAATTTAGTACAAAGACTTCCATTTTTTTTTAATTCTTTAAATATGTATTTAAATAATATTATTACATTCCAAGCCCTCTTACTTACAAAGATTGATTTTTTATTCGCAATATTGTCAGGGGTTACCACTTTTTTAACATTTTAGTTCTATATTTGTTTAACAATTTTCTGTTGTTATAACGGCCTACTGATTTGTAAGATCGCAACAGATGTCGCAGTGCTGTGAATATCAATTGGCAAGAACCAGAATAGAAGTAGAAATAATGAAGACAAACAAACAACCGCTGTGATAGCTGAATGGTTATAGCAGCGGCGCCTAAGCGTTGCCGATGAAGGAATTTAGCAGTTCCCGAAATGGATCTATACAACGAGCTTTGGCAGTTGTCTACATTTTTTGCTTTCTTCTATTCTAATTTAAAAAATTGTTTCAATTAAGAAAAAATGTATCATAACAATAATAATGATAAAATAATTATTGTTAGGCCTTTAGCTCGATTGTTATATATTTGTATATCGAGTATTTATGAACCTTCTCAGGTAAAGCTGAACCACTTCGAGATAGTCTCGATAATTCCACAGACTAAAATCGCTAGAATTAGACACGCCTTTCTGTTTCGTTAATTTAAAAAATTTTCTTTCTTTGGAAAAGACCGCCCTTTTTTTCCCCTACTACCTCTCTCTCTCTCTTTCAAGCGCTACCTGAGCTCAATATAAAGACCTTTAATATTGCAAAATATAACAAATAATCAAATTGCGCAAATACATTGTTAAATTATTCGGACTTGTACTTAAAATAATAAGTAGTGCCTCCTGACAACCTCCTTTTACTTTATTTTATACCATACATAGCGTAGACAAAATCCCCAGCGGATCAAAGGGCTTAGAATATTCCTGCGGTAGGCTGCCTGTCGCAAGAGGCGACAAAAGGCCACACACCTGGAATGCTCGACGTGGTCATATTAAATTTTTCCCGAGATGGTCGGGCTAATACGAAGATGGTGCTAATTTCCGGAATATACCGGATCAATACCCGGTAATACACACCAAAACCGTCGACAACTGTGTTTATCGCTACAAGAAGACGATCATGATAGAACCGACCAAGCCTTTATTAAAAAAAATAAAACCAAAAATTGAACAAATTTTCGGAATTAGCTATTTAAACATTGTAAAAAAAACAACCTAAGTTAGAAAAAATAGCCGTTCAAATCCATTTTATGGCTACGCTGTCCGTATTCTACCGATGTCTTCAAAATGAATCACATACCAAATTAAAAATGTTCTAATTAAATCAATCCTCATCAATGTGACGCCCCCTCATCATACAAATACTTTTCAGGGCTATTACTGGTCCATGATAGTTCCGATATAGGTCGGTAGATCGAAATTACTATTCCTCTATACCAGAAACGCACAACGCCCGCAGAGCTTCGAATACAAACAAAACATTTTTTGTAGTGGTAAGTATGTATAAAGAACATGTTAGTTTCTTAAGGCACAAGTGAGCACGGACTCACTACTCGCTCTACCGAATATCAATCGCTGCGCTCACACGACTTGTTTTAGGTAAATGACGAATAGATTTCGGATACTCTGCGAAGCTCTTGTGGGCACGCCCTGATCTCTACTTCATAACTTAAACGTTTAGTTGTAATTAGGTTTTTGTTTAACGACCTTAGAAAATGATTAGCTTTAGCACAACTTTCGCAAAAGTTCTTCTAAAATTTCTCTTATTTAACATTTCCCTATTCACTATTCTAAATCAACTCAAAAAGCAATTTCCTTTAGTTAATGCGTCATAATTCGCTGCCAGGTGGCCGCCAACGAGTAAACAACTCAATGTGGTTATTTGAATTTATTTTGTTTGTTATATAAAGTAAAGAGTAATGAAAAAGTAAGAAACCCTCCTAAAACAAATGCGACAAGAACATCAACAAAGTATGACAATTATGTAATCAAATATTTTTATGATTATTATTAGAAAGGAGTGAGTAAGCAAAAAAACAAACAAATTGAATGAGTTTGAGCGTGCTTATATCCAAGCAACAATAATAACAACAACAAAAACATCTAGGGTAATATATTAAAATTGCTATTAAATTTAGTGTGCGACACAAAACATGCCATAAACAGTTTTTGATTAATGACGTATTTAATGTGGTCGCATTTTTGGCTTTAGGATCCAGTCTACGCGCGAAAAAAGGAATGAGGGCCTTTTTAGGTCAAATGATAGTGCCATGAGTTCATAACTAAATAATAAATTGTTTCACCAAATTGCTTTTTTGTTATCTTAAACAGCTGAAGGTGCTTTTTGAACTAAAAATTATTGAGTGAAAAATGGAAAAGTAGAAATTGTGCGGAGCAAAAAAAAACAAAAAACGCAGCGCAGATAGGGAATATTTCGTAAGCGAACTTGGATCAGGTGTAGGTGGGAAGGAAGAGTTACGATAAAATTAGCAGTAAAGAGATTTTAAAAATTGTATTAAACGTAAAAATTGAAAATTTAAAATAAAAATAAAAAGGTTAAACAAAAATAATTCGTCATTTAACAAAATGTATTGCTTGAAAAATTTTTAATTTTGGCACATTTTTAATTCCTCTGTTGGACACAAAAAAAATATTGGCAGCCACCTGCACGCAATGAAATAAAAATACATACAGCAGCCAACAGAAAAATTGCAGCGGCAATGTTTTTCAAATTTCGTCAAATAAATTCTTAATTTTGTAAGTGAGCCTATGCAAACCAATCTCAAAAATGTTATCGAAAAAAATTCGAAAATTTCCAGAAAATTTTACCCTATAAAAAATAAAGTTATACGCCCTTCCTGTGGAAGAAAAAAAACACCCTTAAGAAAAAAAAGTCAAAAATCAATACGAATTTTGAGGGACCTATAACATGCAGTGTGTTGGACTTAAATTGATGCAAAACTGCATACACGAAAAAATTCAGAGAACCCCAAATAAAAAGTACGAAATTTACGTAAAGTTTTCTTGAATTTTCGAAGTTTTTCGTAAGCGTTTTTTAGATTGGTTTGCATAGTTTCACTTACAAAATGCATGGAGGCTTCTTCTTAAAATATCGCAAATAAAAAAGAATTAAATTAACGAATTTTATAAAAATTGCCACTACTATTTTTCTGCTCGCTGCTGTACATACATAGTCATACATTCGCAAGCTGGCGTTTTCTACCATTGTTGCTAGTTCAATGTAGTGAGCTGAAATGCTATCGCACTTTTGGTTCACAGCGAACACACAAACTGTTTTATTTTTGAATAGAACTTTGTTTCAGCAATTTTGTAATTTTATTTTTTAAGCTATGGATTTTAACCTCAATATGATTTTCTTAGCGAGCTCACTATCGTGATACTTGAAAATCGTTTCTTTTCACTCCACAACACTCAAAAGTGAAATCATTTTGCGCGGCAAAGCAAATAAATCAACGACAATTGTAAGTGCCATTCGTTGCACTTCAACGCTTACAAAAACAACAATTTATGGCAAAACTTAGCGCACTTTTACGCTGCAATGCTAGAAGAAGAAGAATAAAAATAATTTGCGGTTTCATATTTGCAAAGAATTGCATTAACGCCACGGCGCGCGGTTGAGTGACGAATGCGCTAATTGAAAAGCCGCATTTTGATTTGGATTTCCGTGCACTTTTTGCAAAGTTATTTATTTAGTTTCAGTAAAAAGAAAAATTCAAAGCAGCCGCATTTGATGTGGCGCTGCAAGCAAAATAAAAATGTTGCCCATACGCCCCGTTGTGCTGCTAAAAGAATTTTTCCAGCGCGGCATTTTCTCGTTTTTATACCTTTCATGAAAATGAAATGGTATATTAATTTCATCACGAAACCCAAAATTGTAAGTCCTTAAAGGAAAATAGATAGACCCACCATTAAGTATACCGAAATAATCAGGTTGAAGAGCTGAGTTGATTTAGCCATGTCCGTCTGCCGTCTGTCTGTTTGTATGCAAACTAGTCCCTCAATTTTGAGATATCATGATAAAATTTGGTGAGCGTCTGTATTTGGGTGTCCGATTAGACATTTGTCGGAACCGGCCGGATCGGACCACTATAGCATATATCCTCCATACAACCGATTTTTCAGAAAAAGAGGATTTTTGTCATATCTTCCTCAATTTAACAGATGAAGCTTCAAACTTCACCATATACTTTCGTATATTGCACATATTGTTGTCTGGAAAAATTGATGAGATCGGTCGTATATATAGTATATATCCCCCACAACCGATTGTTCAGATAAGAAACTTTTCGTAATTACTGCCCTATTTTGAGAGCTAGAGGCTTCAAATTTCAACGAATGCTTACGTATATAGTATATATTGTTGTATAAAAAATCATAGAGATCGGTGTATATATAGTATCATATATGGTGGTAATATAGTATATATAATTATATGTATTATAGCTATATATGTTATAGTAATATATATATATTTTCAGCAATATCAGCCCATTTTAACAAATTTCATCGAATGCTTACGTATATAGCATATATTGTTGTCTGAAAAAATCATAGAGATCGGTGGTATATATATTATATATACCCCATATAAACTGTATTTGTTTGCCACCTTTTTACGGCTAGAAGCTTCAAAATTCATAAAATTCATCAAATAGTTACGTTTACGTCATATATTGTTGAAATACGTGATCGTAGTCATAGTTTTTACACGCAGACCACAAAAAACCTGAAACTTTGCATCCTCACACAAAGTACCTACCTATTTTTATTTTATATTATCTTAAAAGTCGTTTAGGTATGTACATCTGTTCACTATATATTCTTATCTTATACATCCGATTATTTGGGAGATTACGAACGGGATAAGATTATTGTTCAGCCCCATTCATGAAAGGTATGAAGTCTTCGGCACAGCCGAAGACAGTCCCGTCCTTACTTGTTTAATGTAAAAAAATTACCACAATTTCCGCTATTTGCTTGCTACTCTCACTTTCATGCTGCTTCCTCTTCCTTTATACTTGTATTAAAATATTTTAAAGTGCCATTTTAGTTTAGTTTGCTTAGGTAACTTAACTAACTAACTGTAATTTAAATTTTCTAATTCTGTAATTTATAAAGTTCAGTAAAAGAAAGAAATAAAATTAAAATGTGCGGCTGAAGTTTGCGTGTTTTCTGGAAGTTTAAAAATAGTGTCCAAGTGACCTGTAAAGGCGGCGCTCATATATGAAAACTTCTACAGTTCTAAAAATTGGTTTGTGCAACTCGTGGGCGTCGTCGTTAAATTTGTAGTCATTTCCGTTTTGAACCAACATCAAATTCCTTAACAAAGTAATAGAGAAGTAGAAGTTTTGTTGGCACGAGTGACGTTAGCGCGTACGACTGACGTATTTATGACCTCATTGTTGCAATTTTTATTTTGTGTCTTTTGCTTTTTACAAACAAAATGTTTTTTTGCAACACATAACTTGCCGAGTAGCGCTGCAAAGGGATAGCTAAGTACTTGCAAATGACGTTATATATAACTAACTTGGAGTACGTGCTGAATGCGCTCATCGCTTGTGGCGTTTTCACATTTTGCGGCTGGCGCTCGCTGGTTTAAAGGGTTCTTTACATCCTTGAACCCAACAAACTTATATGCATTTCTCTTCTTTTTTCTTAGCAAGCTTTACTTGAGTGTGTATGTCGAGCTTTTCGGCGCGCTTTCTAACAATAGTAAAAAGAAGAATTTATTTAAGTACAAAATAATTTAGAAACTTTTTAATGAAAATGTAGGCTGTAGGCAAACTTTGACCGAAATAAGTTGAAGCACACATACTGCCACGTTATCCCACTTAGGCATATATGTATGTGAGCAGCTTAAAAGCCACAAATACAGAAACAATGTCCAACTGCGTGCGTAAAAAGTTTATTATTTGCTCCTCACTCACTCAGCCTTCGCTTCTTTGTTTCAACGTCCACACTCGCACTATATAATTCTACTATATATATTCTTATGAACTAACTATTTATATGCATGTTAAACTGTGTACGTATGTGTGCGAGTTGTGTCACACTACACTCGGAAGCGTCACATTGTGGCGAGTTGTCCGATGGAAAAGTTTTTGGAGTGATTTTTATCAACTGAAAGTTAGGAGACAAATTGTAGCGAAAGTTCAACTATGACAAATTTGTTCTGTCCTTTGTGTGTGTGAGTGAGTGTAGGTGTGTGTTTGTAGGGAAAGGGTATAAACTCAATAAAAGTTATTCATTTGAAATTAATCTAAGTTACTATTCGTTGATAGAGAGCGACAGTTTAAGATCTTATTGCGGTTATATAATTTTGTGACGGTGCATCACAAATTTATTTATTTTTTATTTATAAATTTATGTATAACGCACAAATGTTTTCGTAAAACTCACTAAGTTTGTTTTTGTAATTTTTTTATTTCAATGGGAATTCAATTTTTGACGGTAAACAAATATATTCGTATCGTCGTTAAAAATTTGAAAACGGATTGATGGGCAATGCTTTTTACGAAGCCAATCGCCTTGAAATTGTGTATTCGCTTTACAAAAAACTTTATTGCGGCTCTGCGTCTTCAACAACAACACGAATATGTTTTTATTGTCTTTCATAGCATTTTAAAGCTTCAGTCTCAGCTAAGACAAACTTCTCCTACCACTGGATTAACATTGATAAAACTTCCATGAACATTTTTATTATACAGATTCGTATGCTTAAATAAATTTTACTTCCCCTCACATGAAAGGCTCCAAAAAAATGTTTGTGCTTAAGATACTTTGAGACAATTTTGTAAATGGTGGAGAGGGGATAACAATAGGCGACAAATTATAGACCCAGAAATGAGCTTATACTATTCTAAAGGTTCCTCTGTACTCTGAATTCGAATCTGGCGTCAGGTGCTGGCTTTTGCTTCCACACTCATGCTTAAGTGAAAAGGATTTTCCCATTTTACGCTTATATTCACTAAGTTTTTTCGCCACGAAAAGTTCTGTACAACTATTTCGCTTTTTATATTTTGTCCAAACCCAGTGTAATATTAATTCATTTAATAATTTGTGTAAAATTTAAACAACGTAACATCAGGACGGACAAGAGGACAGCTGTTTCGATTACACATTGTAAATCTTTTCAAAGCGATTTCTGCTGGGAGTGGAAATCGAACGCGCACTCCTACAATGGTTTAACTGTTACAAACGCATTCAGTCACCGTAATGCCTTAGTTGTTGTACAATTTAATATTGTCCACTAAATTTCATTAGGTTTGCGATATTTTCCCTTATACAAACAATTTTTACTAGTTTGAAGTATACTTTAGGCAAGTTAGTCACTTTATAACTGTATATGTATATTGAGTTCAGCGAAGCATACGTGCTCAAAACAAATAAAACAAAACATTCTAGCTAAAAATTCATATCCGCTACGTCCTTGGCTATCTCTTTGCTGGACAACTACAAGCCGTTATAAGAAAGCCTGCCTGAAAGTATGCTACACATATAACTTGCGTTCACAATGAACAAGAATGTGAAGCTTCAGAATTTATTCATCATTAGTATATCATTTGAAGATATGCAAAAAATATAAACAGCGCTTTCATTTGTGCTGTAACAATGATATATATAGATTTTTAGAAAAATTTACTTTTTGTATTGAACCTATATATGTGATGAATGCAGCCTAAAAATACGTTTGTCGTTCTTTTATGTTCAAATATCTCGAATTCCAAAATCGATTTAGAAAGTTTGTTTTTATATTCAAATGCAGCGAAGCGGCGACCTTTGGAGATGTTTAAGCTGATTTCAAGTTCTAAAAATTTTTCAAACTTTGTCAACTTTTCCAGGTTCGACTTCGAGCTCTAGGCCAGAACAATATCTTCTATTCCTAATTAAGAAAAAAAAGTAATAATTTTTCAATGTAAAAAAAGAATTATCATGAAAATTATTGTTCTGGCCTTGAGCTCGAATTCGAACCTGGAATCCTTTATCAATAGGCCGATAAAACAAAACCATTTGTCGACTT
Source organism: Eurosta solidaginis (assembly GCA_029619165.1). Lineage (NCBI taxonomy): Eukaryota > Metazoa > Arthropoda > Insecta > Diptera > Tephritidae > Eurosta > Eurosta solidaginis. Next base: position 6,711 of record JARSSU010015376.1, on the reverse strand, counting down.
TTGTTATCAGGTTTAGTGATAAAACAAATGTTTTTTTTCATCAACGTTTTCTTTCATAATAACTAGATCCTGAATTCAACCAAATATAGCATTTTCACAAATTATTGTGTATTCGAGAATTTTCCAAATTTATAAGGGCATAATGCTGAATTCATATGAGAATATACTGGCTCGTTAAAATAATTTCGACGTAGACTTCCAAATTAATGTATTTCGGAATTTGACTACAAGTTCAGTACGATCGAATCGCAAGTTCAAGTCGATCGCATCGTTAAACAGAACTCTCTTGTTAACTGATTTCTTATAAATGCAAAGATTTATCCCCATCATCTGATTCGAGTTCTGCTTCTATTACAATCTTTAATTATTTTTGGACAGAATAGTTCATATACTTGGACGTCCATATGTTTAAATGTCAATAGATGATATGTAATTCTAAAAAAATGTAGTTGGGGAGGCATTCTAAAACTTCCTTATTGATATGTCGCCAATTCTAGAAATGTTACAAAGTTCTAATTCTTCTATTGTTATGTTGTCCAGGTACTTTGTTGGCCCACGTTATTCTGTATTTTTTTAATTCTGGCTCTATTTCGCAATTTTTAATTATTTATCATAATAATGTAATTCTTGAGTCGGTATAGAAAAAATGTTCACATTGTCAAAATTTACGTGTTGGTGTTAGGCGAATGAATGGAAAGACTTGGCAGATTTTGTGTGTTGTAAGAAAATGTTGTCAATTTGTTGGTTTCATTTTGAGTTTGCCATCTCCTTTTGACAATCCCTGCTCCAGTGAAATGAAAAAAATAAAATCAGCTGATGAGATGAGCCAACCATATAGTTGAGCCATGGACCAGCTCAAACTAAAATTTCGAATAAAATATATATATTTTTTTTAATGTGCCAAAACTTATAACTACATTAACGGCTCTAAATGATACCAGAAACTATTTTTTTATCTTATACATAGCGCTAATCGTTTCGCGATGTTTTTCTCAAATTTATCAAATGCTCACAACTCAGGCTTTCTTGTCAAATCCAAGCTCCATACGCAGCACTTTCAAATTTCTCTTTACTTGAGATGGGCCACAACCGATTTCCCACAAATTCTAATTTTCTGTACAACACTGTGTTTTTGTTGTGTAGCTCCAATCCAATTTTCACTTTTTATTGAAATATTATTAAGTTTGGGACAGACCAATAAATTTTAAGACTAGAATTAGAAAAGTCGGCTTGGAAGATTAGCTGTTTTGCTTTAAGCAAGTTAGCGTTCTAATTTATATATAAGTAAACAATTTTTTTTGTTTGTAGATTAACTTTATGTTCTCAACAGTTTCTTCAACGAATAATTCATTTTTGATAAATCTTCTAAAGTATTCATTATTACATCGTATGAATTAATCAATTAGATCTCAAGTAAATTAACTAGGTACTAAATAGAGAGCATTTAGCTGAATCAATAAATACAGAGCGCTCGTGGGACGTCTTCATTATTGCGCAATAAGCAGCGCTGCTAACTTTTCAGGCTCATCAGGCAACACTGCCTTTTATTACCACACAGAAGTAAATTATTCAAGGGCTTTTAAGTACATCGACTTCGTGCATTCTTCACTTAATCAATTATGAGGTCTTATTGCATAATATATTTTTTGCAACTTCTGCAGACACATGCGCCCGTTGTGTGTGTGTGTGTGTGCAAGTGTTGATAGTTTGATAATTTTAATATAAAGTAAGTTCCGCGTACGTGTCGTGCCATAAAAATGTACAAATATATATGTATATAATATTTTGTATATATAGCCATTTTCATTTATTTGCACGTAAAAGTGTTGTTGTACGTTGGGAACGTTCTTTATAAAATGAAGATAAAAATATAACAAGGAAAAATAAAATAAAAAATGCAATAAAACCAAACAAAGTTAGTAAAATTAAAGAAACGACGAGGTAAAAGCGAAAATGAAATAAAATAATAAATACTGCCCACATTGGTACACCCAGCACTCACACATACACAAAATAATAAATATTCACTAACTCAAAAAAAAAGAAGCGAAATATTAATAACTGCCAAACTGGGAACAATTTTTTTTGTACGGTGAGAGGTGAAATCGATGGCTTTGCCTGCGCGCAAATGGCCAAACTTCCAAATGGTCACGCTGACAGCGACGTAACGGTAATATGGCCCATTGTGGCGGATGCGGATACGTCATTTATTGCGCTGCAACAGATTCCGGTGCTGGCAATCATTTTCAGCTATTATTTTTCAATGAACACTCAATGATGGTCGTATTTCGGCTGATGTTTGTCATGGGGCGGCAGCGAAAGCAAATGTTGGCAAGAGACATTTTTTTCTTATCCGATTCAGTGCGCCGCCAGTTAGTCTCAGCTGGGGGGCCAATGGTGCCGATGTTGGTACGTAGAATACAGCAGGTCCTTGGAGCAATGCCAGCTGCTGTTTGCTCACTCATTGCTAGGACAAAGCCTTTGGACACAGTCGCGCTCCTGCGAGTGTAAATTAAGACATAGCGGCAAGGAAATACAGCTAAATTCGGCGCAAAAGCGTAGAATCAAATAGAGAATAACGACATAAGTTTGACAGTTATTAAAGGAAATGCGTAACTAAGAGTAACTAGAGCGTAACCAAATTCAATGATTTTAATAATCAAACTTATTTGGGACAAATTCGAAACACAAATAATTTGAATTAAAATTCAATTATTATGTGAAGAAATGCAGTCAAACTTGAGCAATTTGAATGATGCAAATTTTTACCATTTTTTAATAATTTTCAAAAATTTATTGTGTCTTGAAAAATGTTTTTTTGTTTTCTATTTATTTTTTTTAGTGCTTTTTGGTGCAAATTTAAAGTGGACCAACTGTAGAAAAAGAGATTAATATATACCTATTGCTTTTCTGTCCAAACACTGAAAACTTGGAAATTGTACTGTGTTAGTTATGGGTACTGAGCTTCATCAATAATGATTATCCTTTTCCAATTTTTTTCAAAGTATAAGGCCCATAAAATATAAGACCGCCAAATAACACAAAAGCGCACCACAAAAATAGTGGTGGCAATTTTATCAATTTCGTCAATTAAATCCTTTTTTATTTCAATAATGTAGGAAAACTTTTTAAGAATATTGTAAAATTTTAAACTTTTACTTAGAGGTTTCAGAACTTTTTTATGTATGCGGTTTGTAGTTCAATCAATAGGTTTCTGAAACTCCGCATAGATTTTTGACATTTTTTTCGAAAGGTGTTTCGGATTTTCAGAAGAAAGATTCTTATTTGCGTATAGAGTTCGAAGACATAGAGCCGATTTTGTTCAACCCGGAGAGTTGTGTTTTGAAGGTTGAGTTTTTGAGGAAGTAGCATAAGAATAGCAGTACCACTAATGTCAAACGTATTTATTTACACCCAGATTACGGACGCTACGTGAGTTTGATGTTGTTGTGTTGAGGGAAACCAGCAGCCTTTATCAAACGAACTCAAATCTGATACCGCGAGCATCTGAACGAAGAGTGTGTACATGGTTGGTTTGTGGAAGTGAAGCGCGAGAATTAGAAAATATGAGTAAATGTGCGATTTTCTTTGCTGATATTCAAAGTGTTTATAACAACGAACGAGATTATTTAAGTTTACTCGTTTGTTGGTGTCAAATATTTCTGTACTACTTTATAGTTAATAAAATAAAACAAAATAAAATAAATTGAAATAAAATAGGAGAGGAAATTAAAGGAAAACGAAACGAAAGAAAGGAAAGGTGGGAAAGGAAAGAAAATGAAAGGTAGGAAGAGAAAGGGAAGATAAGGAAAGGATAGGAAAGGAAAGGAACAAACAAAAAAGGATGGGCAACAAAGGAAAGGAACGAAAAGAAAAGAAAATGAGGAAAGAAAGCAAAAAGTCACGTCTGAAGTGGTTGAATTTTTACCCATGGGCGAATTATAGTTAAATTAAATCGTGCGTAAAGAAAATAATTTGAAATGATAAGTTTAACTAAAGCGTACTGATGATGAAGGCTTAGCACCCTTCGAAATGGATCTATCTGCGCAGCTATGGCAGGTTGTCTGAAAAATGTCTACTTACTTTTCCAAAAACAAACATACAATTTTTGAATTAAAGAAAAATTACAAACAATAATTATCATTAAAAAAAATATTGTTCTGGCTGAGATCAAACCGAACCTTGAATCCGTTTTTCACTGTAATTTCTGATTTTTTCTTGAATTTTTTCGACTGTTGTTTTTGTTTCGGATAAAAAAAGTTGCGGAACGATAGCCACATATTTAGGTCTACTTCTATTAAAAAAAAGTTCGTTCCGAAAATTCAGTTAAAAAATATCGTGCTTTCTTTCTTTTTTTCATTTTGCAGTAAAATAATGTTTTTTCTGGACGAATAGACACTTCTTGAAAAAAATTTTAATATTTTTTGCTAATTGTCTTACAAAGTGCAGAACGATTTTTTACTGCTACTACCCCGTTCTACCGCGCGTGGATCCGCCACTGTATACGTATGTCCAAATAAAAAATAACAACTAATAAGCAGCTCTGTATACTACTTTTTTATCCATAATAAAATTTTGTTGTCCATGTCATTTCACTCCAGAATCCATTGCAAATATCCTTGCTCTACGGCCCAAATGCTCTTTTAAATTTATTTACGCAGACATGTTCGTGTTCACATGTAATCCTACGCCTGAGCCATGTGACAATACCGCAGCGAAAGAGCAGCGAAGCATCAGGAGTGGCCGCAACAGCAAACAGCAGCGTATTTAGTCGAGCCCAGGCGTATACGTGATATCTTCCCAAAGCACACATAAAGCCAAAGAAACAACTGATTAAAGGCTTCTGAGGATAAACCACACACTACACATTCCGCATGCAACTGCATCTCTCCGCATACTCGACGCTTAGTCCCGCATAAATGGCTGAGACTTTGTATGCTTTAGCTGAATATACGAGCGCATAGATGCTGCTTGTATTTTGTTTTTGTACATTGCACACAGCGCAACAGTGCGTCGCATAAAAATCTAAACGGATTTCTTGTTTGCACCAGAAAGAAAGAAAGAAAGAGCAGAAAGAAAGCAAGGAAAAAATGCTAGCAGCACAGATTTGTGACACATTTAAAAGCATATAAAATATGCATACACATGAACTTATAAACTAGACATGTGTGGGTGTATGTTTGCAAGTGTGTGTGTGTGTGCACAAGCAGGTGGCAAAAGACGTGCACTGTAAATTGGTTTAAAAAATCGTAGCAAAGCCGTCACTTGAGCAATAATTGAGCACTCACGCTAAAGCACTAACTCAAGGCAGTGTCCATATTCGTGCGCCAGTGCGAGTGGGTGTTTGTGTTGCTCACACCAGCAATATGCAACGTGCAACATATTGTCACTGCAACGTGACACGTTTAAGCCATTTTTCTTCATTTAATTTTTTCATATAAGTATTTCTGTATTCCACATTTTTGTTTTGCATGTTGTGCAAATGTGTACGTTTGGCTTCATAACATTCCACTGCCATAAATGTCGCATGCCATACGCAAATGAAAAAGCGTAACTTAACAAATATTATGGAGCAAATTTATTTAAAAGCTGGCTATCGTTTCAGCAACACTCCTCAACAGCGCCCATATTTGTTGGTTAGTCCTTGAAAGTGTGGATGGGTGGTGGGCGGTGGCGCTGCGCTGTCTTGAATTTTGTTCTTCTTTTGCAGTCTGTGTGTGTAGGGGATTGACGTTAACCCGGAAAAACATAATCAAATTGCTGATATTCTATGTGCTCGCACAGCTGTTGTATTGTTGAGTATGCATTTATGCGTGCTAATTACCGTTAGCGTGTGCGGTATTGCGAACGGCTAAGCGCGCGTGACAACACAGAAATTTTTCGATTTTTTTTTAAACTTTTTTAATTAAGTTTTTTGTGTCAGCACGAGTATTAAAACTTTTTTGGAACGCCTTGTAATACATATATTTTTTTCTTATTACAGAAGTTTAAAAATTTGAATCCAATGTCATATCTATTTCTTTTTGCGCTTGTTTTCTTCATTTTTACTAATTCAGATGATACTATTTTTTGTTTTTTGTTTTCAACGTATGACCACTTCTGGGTTCTGTCAGTTTAAACTTAAATTTATTAATTGTTTTTTTGTTTTTATACTTTTTAAGGGTTTTGAAGGCAGAAACAATAAATACAACTATTTTTCGTACGCTTTCAAATAAATATTTCTTTGGTTTTATTTCTTATGACAATATACAAATAATTTCTCAATTTTCATTTTCGCGATTTTTTCGCGTTTCTTCTGTCTTTATTTTATTGATTACTATGAATAAATGTAGGAAGAGGACGTGTTTCACTTTACAAGTTTTCAAATATATAAATGTTTTTGTTTTGTTAAATTATTATAGCAATTTTGTAATACTCCTTTACAGAATGTTTATATACAGATTACTACCTGTTTGGGGGTGCAGTGTAAAAAAAACTTTTGCAATTTTTTGTATACAATTTACATTTTTATAGATGAATTTTTGTATATTTTTGATTTAAAAAGAAAAGTTTTCGTACATAGTTTCTTGGTTTGTGTGTGTGTAAGTCGCATTTCTGTAATAACTGCTACTCTATTAAAGGACGACAGAAGGATTAAATAAAACCATTTTGAATAAAGTACTTCTTGTATTTTGTTATATATATTTATTTTTTGCTTCTAAAAAACTTTTG
>JARSSU010015375.1:0-26768 GCA_029619165.1 Eurosta solidaginis | reverse complement strand
GCACAGTGTTTCGTGTAGAACAAGCTAGCTGGACAAAATTATTTTATGAGTTTTTCCGTTTCATATGCAGTCATTTATTACAACTACGTCGTTTTTTTCAGCCATATGTTCTTTTTTTTTATTTTTTTCCAAAATTTTACTTCATATGCATACATTTGCTTATTTCATATACAGTAACTCATCTGAATAAGTGACATAGATCCAAAAAATTTAAAGGACTTAGAATATACTTTATCGTACTCAAATTGAATGGACTACAAATCTCAATACTTTAAAAAATTCTAAAAATTCGGAAAAAATTAAAATTTTTTATGAAAATTCGTCGAATTTTTCAAATATTTTTTAAATGTAATTTAGTTTTTGTTAGGGATCGTGACAAATTTTCGTATGGGAAATTAATTAAAATAAATTTGAGAAGCGAAAATTGTAAGAATTGTTCAAAAAGGGGTGTCTATTTATTTATGTGAGTGACTGTACATATATGTACATACATATTTTGTATTTATTTGAGTATTTATCTGGCACTACAATTTTACAAATTATTTTATAGTACCAGTCAGGATTGTAAAAGTGAATTAAATAAATAAATAAATGTAAGGCGCGATAACCTCCGAAGAGATCTAAGGCCGAGCTTCTCTTCCAATTTGCGTCGTGCTCCTCTTGATTTTTCCCTACAAATTGCCGGACGGGACCTACATGTTTTATGCCGACTCCGAACGGCATCTGCAAGGCAGATGAGTTTCACTGAGAGCTTTTCATGGCAGAAATACAATCGGAGCGCTTGCCAGACACTGCCGAGGGGCGACCCCGCTTAGAAAAATTTTCTTCTAATTGAAAAATCTTATTTCTAAAATTTTGATGTTGCTTTGCCCGGGAGTTGAACCCAGGGCATACGGTGTGATAGGCGGAGCACGCTACCATCACACCACGGTGAATTACAATAATAATAATAATAATGTAAATAATTAAATTAATTATGTGAAAATTACTTATTACAAAAACTTAAAAGTAAAGTATCATACAAAGTAGAAAAGACAATAGATTTAAATTAAATAAAACCTGATCCAACAAAAAGTTATAGGGTAGGTTATCTTTATAATTATGTTATTATTCCCTATCATCACTTTCATTCGATGAGTCACTTGTGGAATAGTCATGAGCATCAGCAACACTACTGTGAAGGCTTGAAACAACTGGGGTATGCATTGACTCCTCAACATTATCGGGGGACAGTAAATTTAAGACTTCCGAGGTCAGACTTTTAAATTTTTTCTTAGGTATCTCCCTAAAACTGTTAACCAAAGGATCCGATGTTATAAGCAACATATTCATAAGATCTCTATTCGTGGCTTCACGTGACTGCTTTTGTGTGTTATCATCCCTGAATCGTCTCAAATCTTTGTTACGGGCTTCCTGTGCTTCCTCAGAAAGTTGACCAATAGTTAAAATCCTGATTTGTAATATCAGTACTATGCACTAAGATTTTATGAACTGTCACAGGCATATTAAATCATGGATAGAGATCTATGTAATATTTTTTAGTCTCGACCGCAAATTTTTCAAATCTTTGGGTAATTATATTGTACCCAGATGCTAATGCGCGAAGGAGAGTGTCGAATTTTTTGATAAGCGTTACATCCAATCCCGTTATCTCAGACTAGCCTCAGAATTTTCGAAAAACCTACGAGCAGTGTTGCCGTTATTGGTATTGCCGAAACCTGGTTTTGGTTTATCTACTATCAATCCAAGTACACTTTTAAATTTATTCTGGATTTCGTTGGAACGTAGCTTTGCACTCTCTTTATCTGCCTCATTCCTAAGCTGCTTCAGTATATGAAGAACTAGGAAGGACAAGTGTTCAATAATTTCACGTCTCTAGCTGATAGCTAAACATTCTTAAGTCCAAAAAATATATTTAGGAAATGAGAAAAACCAGTACCTCAATGACAAATGGCAATACATCATTTTTAAATTTCAAAGTATAGGCAACCAACAATATCTGAGCTAAGATCTCTTGCCAGAAGGTCAAGAAGACATAATGAAAAATGGTATTAATTCCATTTGGACTAAAAGTGGAGTTGCGACTGCTTACCTCTCATTACAGACATACCGTAAGCTTAATGCACAAAGGACCTAAGCAACATATTTGAAATTTGTACGAGTAGCGAATCACATTTTATTTACGCGTTCACAAAACGCAGTATGGCATTTCAAAAGTGGTTATTGTTCTAACCCTTTAAACTTTTTGTGAACGCATTATCAAACAAGTAAGGAAGGCTAAGTTCCGGTGTAACCGAACATTAAATACTCAGCTGTGAGCTTTGGAGACAAAATAAGGGAAAATCACAATGTAGGAAAATGAAACTAGGGTAAACCTGGAATGTGTTTGTGTGACATGTGTATCAAATGGAAGGTTTAAAGAGTATTTTAAAAGGAGTGGGTCATAGTTCTATAGGTGGACGCCATTTCGGGATATCGCCATAAAGGTGTACCAGGGGTGACTCTAGAATGCGTTTGTACGATATGGGTATCAAATGAAAGGTGTTAATGATTATTTAAAAGGAATTGGGCCTTAGTTCTATAGGTGGATGCCTTTTCGAGACATCGACATAAAGGGTGACCAGGGGTGACTCTAGAATGTGTTTGTACGATATGGATAACAAATGAAAGGTGTTTATGAGTATTTTCAAAGGGAGTGAGCCTTAGTTGTATAGGTGGACGCCTTTTCGAGATATCGCCATAAAGGTGGACCAGGGTGACTCTAGAATGTGTTTGTACGATATGGGTATAAAATGAAAGGTGTAAATGAGTATTTCAAAAGGGAGTGGGGCCTTAGTTCTATAGGTGGACGCCATTTCGAGATATCGCTTTAAAGGTGCATCAGGGGTGACTCTAGAATGTGTTTGTACGATATGGGTATCAAATGAGTATTTTAAAAGGGAATGGGCGCCTTTTCGAGATATTGCCATAAAGGTGGACCAGGGGTGACTTTACAATGCGCGTGTATAATATGGGTATCAAATTAAAAGTGCTATGGGCCTTAGTTCTATAGGTGGACGTCTTTTCGAGATGTGTTTTAACGATATGGGTATCAAATTAAAGGTATTAATGAGGGTTTTAAAAGGGATTGGCCCTTAGTTGTATATGTGAAGGCGTTTTCGAGATATTAACCAAAATGTGGACCAGGGTGACCCAGAACATCATCTGTCGGGTACCGCTAATTTATTTATATATGTCATACCACGAGCAGTATCCCTGCCAAGATTCCAAGGGCTTTTGATTTCGACCTCCAGAACTTTTTCATTTTCTTCTACTTAAAATGGTAGGTGTCAGACCCATTTGACAAAGTTTTTTCTAAAGGTATATTTTGCGTTAATAAACCAATCCCATTACTATGTTTCATCTCTTTTTTCGTATTTGGTACAGAATTATGGCATTTTTTCATTTTTCGTAATCATTTTTCGGCGTGTTCATTGTCGGATTTCGGTCATTTTTTATACCAAGATAAAGTGAGTTCAGATAAGTACGTGAACTGAGTTTAGAAAGATATATCGATTTTTGCTCAAGTTATCGTGTTAATGACCAGCGGAAGGACAGACGGTCGACTGCGTATAAAAACTGGACGCGCTCAGAGACTAGACTAGTTAAGCCTTTAAACAAACCAATTAACTTTTTATTAATACACATACACTTTTGCTAACGTAGTTAACCCATCAAGTATAGTAAAATTTTATTATTGGTAGTTCAAGTTTTATTTCGTTTCATAAAGCAATTACGTAACTTATCAAAAAAATACAACCAAACTTGTAATTTGTCTCTTTTTATGATAAAAATGTATTTTGTGTTCGTATGTATTGCCGATATAGGACTTTGGGGCGTTTTATCAGGAAATTCTGAAACGTTTGTAACTTTCGATATTGCTTTGCTAGCTTGGAAATATGCTATAATTTTTCTGGAGGATAACAGCTCCTGTACAAAAATTATGAACAGTTGCATAGATTAAAATGTAGGTTTGGAAATTAACTAGGCATATTTTGCTATACTAATACTGTGTACAAACACACACCAAATTAGCAATTTATACCATTTGGGCAATTTTTCACGCAATTTATCATATAATAAATTGTGATATTAAATTACCAATTTAAAAAATATTTCATATTAAATTGTTTCAAACTGCAAATGCAACCTTGGGAAGTGTGTTTATTGAGCAGATTTTAACGTCAGTTACGCATGGCCCAACTATATGGTTGGCTCATCTTATCACTTGATTTTATTTTTTTCATTTCACTGGAGTAGTGATTGTCAAAAGAATCTGGCAAACTCAAAATGAAACCAAAACATTGAACGCATTTTCTTAAAGCACACAAAAATTTTAAATTATGTGTTTTCATTCCATCCATTCGCCTAATACCAACACGCACATTTTGACAGTCTGAAGAAAGGTATGTTGTTGTTGTAGAGATGAGCCAACCAGCTATCAACTTACTATTGTGTGAGCTAAATTGAGTTGTATGAGCACCACTCAATTTAAATCGAAATTGCCTCAATTTATTTTTCTGTTTGAACATAGCATAAGATGGCTAAAATGGCTGAATTATGTAAGTAGCTACAATGGAGCTTTTGATTTATTTTTGCCATAAAAGAAGATGCAAATCAAAACTGGACGTTTTAATTGACACTTTTATGTTACGTGAGTAATGCAATTTTACTACTTGATGGTTTAATTGTGTGTATTGTAAAGGCATACAACAGCGAACAGAAAATAGCAGAGGCCATCAAATAAATTTCGCCATTAACTTTTTTTTCGATATTTGAAGAAAAAGCTTCAACGAATTTTGTTGCTAAAACTATGCAAACCATTCGCAAAAACGTCCGAAGGGTGTTTTAGATTTCCTCCGTACAAAGCGTGAAACAATTACCTTTTTGTATCTAAATACTTGTCAGGAAAAAAGTTTGGAAAATGAATCCAAATTTGAGAGACCTATAACTTTGTTAGACTAAAATTGATTGGACTACAAAGACTGCATACTCAAGAGATTTAGAGAACTCTAATATAAGCTTTGAAATTTTTCGTAAATTCTCTCGAATTTTTAGAAAACATTTTTGCGAATGGTTTGCATAGTTTTGGAAAGAAAATTCATTGGAGCCTTTTTCTTAAAATATCGAAAAAGAGAATTTAATTGGCGAATTTGAATTGATTGCCCCTGCTATTTTTCTGTTCGCTGCTGTTAATACAGAATTCTTATTTTAATTAACATATTGCATACTAAAAAATTTTACATTTTGAATAATTGAATGATAAAAAACGAATTATACTGCATATTAAATTTTCATAAAATTCCCAATAAATATTGGAAATTTTTATTCAGGTTTTTAAAAACATTTAAATTAACATATTTCATACTAAATATTACATTTTGAGTGATTGAATGATACAATTAATTATACTGCATACTAAAGTTTTCTAAAATTTTAAATAAATATTTGGGAATTTTCATTAAGATTTTTAAAAATATTTAAATTAACATATTTTTTATACTAAATATTACATTTTGAATGAATGATGTGAAAAATGATTATACTGCATACTAAATTTTCCTAAATTTCAAAAAAATATTTGGAAATTTCATTAAGATTTTTAAAAACATTTAAATTAACATATTTCATACTAAATATTGTAACGAGTTTAGTGCAATTCCTCATATTTGCAACCTTCTACTAACGTTCGAATCACAAAACTGTTGAAAAATAACTCTAATATTCAATAATGCGAAATGGCCTTTATTAAAGAGTACTTCACAATAACCACTGATACTTCACAACAAATAGCTGCTTAAATCAAACTGACTTTCGTGCCTCAAACTGTTGCTGCTTTTTTAGTGTTTGGTTTCCTCGTTTGACATATTTCTAGGCGGTATATTCTAGGAATTTACTAGTTAGTAGCAGCTAATAAATTGCCAACTATAACTACCTTTATAGCTTCTCATATGGCGCGTGTATATGTGAGTGTTACTTGCACAAATTATTGCCTACTTTTGAGAGCGCATCTCAGATAAGATAGATGCATGTGTTTGTGCGTTTTCTCTCCGCTGCGTGTACGTACAATATGTGTAGACATAATGATTGTTTCGTTTATGTAGATACAAGTGTCGGCCTGCTTTATTGTTGTTGTGGCTTCATTTGTTTAGCAAGAGACTAGTGATGTGAGTATCACTTAGTGTCACTAATATTCGTCACAATATTATATTTTGAATGATTGAATGATAAAATGAATTATACTGCATACTAAATTTTCCTAAAATTTTCAATAAATATTTCGAAATTTTTATTAAGATTTTTAAAAACGTTTAAATTATAATATTTCATACTAAATATTACATTTGAATGATTGGGTGATAATACTGCATGCAAAATTTTCTAAAATTTTCAATAAATATTTGGGAATTTTCATTAAGATTTTTAAAAACGTTTAAATTAACACATTTCATACCAAATATTACATTTTGAATGAATGAATGATAAAATGAATTTACTGCATACTAAATTCCCTAATATTTCAATAAATATTTGGAAATTTCCCTTAAGATTTTTAAACACATTTAAATTAACATATTTCATACTAAATATTATATTTTGAATGACTGAATGATAAAATGAATTATACTGCATACTAAATTTTCCTAAAATTTTCAATAAATATTTGGAAATCTTATTAAGATTTTTAAAAAACATTTAAATTAACATATTTCATACTGTGACGAATATTAGCAACACTAAGGGGTACTATCATCTCTAAGCCGATGCTAAAGTGACTTGTATGCACATCCATAAATCAATCGTTATGTATCTACACAAAACGAATCAATCATTATGTCTACACATATTTACGTACACGCAGCGGAGAAGCAAGTACAAGCACATGCAGATATCTTATCTGAGATGATCCCAAAAGTATGCAATTGTAATTGTGGAAGTGTCACTCATAAATACACGCGCATATGAGAAGCTATACAAGTGCATCTTTAGTTATAAATATATGGCAGTAACTAAGTAAATTCTGGAAGCGCCTAGAAGATGCAACGAGGAAATCACAGAGTATAAAAGCACCAACAGTAGAGGCGCGAGAATCAGTTTCGATTTAAGCACGCTATCTGTCGAGCAATAGAAGTGTTATTTTGAAAGTACTTGAATAAAGACATTTTGCATTATTAAATATTATTTATTCAACAATTTAGTGATTCGAACTTAGCAGAAGGTTGCAAATAAGAGGATTTGCAGTAAATCGTTACAATTGGTGTCAGAAGAGGAATTGTTGAATAAGCTCCGAAGAGTTAGGTGAAGATCCAGCAACTGAAGAAGGAGTTGGAGAGCCGTGGATTGAATACAAGCTGCATTAAACTCAAACTTCAGGCACGACTACGAGAGGCAATGAAAGCAGAAGGAATTAACGTGAAAGAGTATGTCTTTCCTCTTGATGGCGAGGAGATAACAAAAATTGAAGAGAAAAATGAAACATCGCAGGCAGTTACGAGCACAGACTTGAACATGATATTGGCTGCAATATCTGCAAAAACATCGACAGTAACATCATGTGTTTGCAAATTTCATCTCAACTGGAAGAAGAGAAGACATATATGGCATCTCAACTAGAATCCCAGGAGAACCCTATAACATCCAATATGGAAGAACAGAAGACATATATGGTATCTCAACTCGAATCGCAAGAGACACGCATAACATCAAAGATGGAAAACACAAACTGAAAGAGCAATAGGCACTCATAATAGTACAACTCGAAGCGCAAGAGGCGAGTATATCATCAAAACTCGAAGCGCGTATGGACGAGAAAATAACGCAGTTTGAGGAAAAATCAAAGCCGAGGAGGATGCTTTGAGAGGTCGTATACAGGAGTTGCAATTAAATCGCCCAGCTGTTTCAGCAAGCAATACGAAGGTAAAAACTCCATATTTTGACGGCTCTGTTCCTTTCCAGGTCTTTAAGCTACAGTTTGAGAAGACCGCAGCAGTGAACAACTGGAATGCTGAAGATAAAGTGACAGCTTTATTCGTAGCATTGAAGGGACCAGCAACCGAAATCCTACAGACTATTCCCGAAGGAGAGCGGAACAACTATGAAGCATTGATGGCCGCTGTCGGGAGACGTTACGGAAGCGAACACAGAAAACAGTTATACCAAATTGAGTTGCAAATCCGTTACCAAGAAGCAAATGAGACATTGCAGGGGTTTGCTTCGGATGTTGAAAGATTGGCTCATCTTGCAAATGCGGACGCACCCGTGGAATACACTGAAATGGTAAAGATTCAGAGCTTTATAAAACGGCATACGGGACGTCGAAACGAAGCGAGCCACATACGCGAAACCAAAGCAAACATTCGCTGAAACGGTATCCCATGCACTGACTAAGGAAACTGCCTCACTTTTGAGTAAGCCAGCGTACAAAGCCCATCGTGTGGAAGTAGAAAGACCAGATTGGGTGGACACAATTTTGGAAGCGCTGAAGGGATCACAACAGAAAAACTCTGGAGTTATGAAATGTTTCAAGTGCGGCAACCCAGGCCACATTGCACGTCATTGCAGCACCGGTCCTAATAGTTCCAACAATTTGGGTGGCCGTAAACGCAGAGCTGACGGAGATGAGCAAGTCTCCAAGTCCACTCAATCGTTAAACTAAAGAGAGTCAGCTGCAATGGGTGACAGCTGGCTCCCTCAATTGAATGCCCGATAATCTCTATCTCGCAAATTGGAAGAAGGTCAAGCAATCTTACTGTCGGAGGGGACATGGGGATGGAAAGGAACGTTTACTGACTGTAGATACGGGTGCATCCCGTTCCATCATTCGATCAGATTTAGTCAACAAAAAGATAAGACCATTGCTTGGGGCAAGATTACGTACAGCCACGGGAGAGCACACCCAGGTAATTGGAGAAGTAGTATGTGAAGTACCAATTGGGAAGTCACGGTACTACATAATTTTATAGTGGCAGAGATTGTTGATGAAATCATAATTGGAGTGGACTCTTAATCGACCCAAGGCATCAATATCGATATGCAAAGCAAGACGATGCGATATGAGAACATGGTTGTGCCACTTAATTTCGGCTACGAGAGAGGCTACAGCAGTAAACGAGTGCTGGTGGAAGGGAGTCAGAAAATACCACCAAAATCCGAAGCAGTCATCGGCGAGGTTGATGAGATTGTGGCGGACAACAATATGTGGGTAGTGTCGAGCAGCGAAGCACAACAAGTCAGCACTGTTATACATCCCACAACGAAGAAAGGTTGTCCCCGAAATTGCAGTGTAATTGGGAAGGCCCATACAAAGTTGTAAAACGGATCAACGACTGTATGTAGCCGCAGAGAAACCATTGCAAACCACGAACCAAAATGAAGTGGTGCATTTGGAAAGGCTGGCAGCGTTAAGTCGAGAAATTTGTCTGATCGGAACGATCAGACTTAGGTGGAGGGCAGTGTGACGAATATTGCAACACTAAGGGATACTATCATCTCTAAGCCGATGCTAAGAGTGACTTATATGCATATCCATAAATCAATCGTTATTTATCTACATAAACGAATCAATCATATGTCTATACATATGTACGTACAAGCAGCGGAGAAGCAACGCACAAACACATGCAGATATCTTGTCTGAGATGCTCCCAAAAGTAGGCAATTGTAATTGTGGAAGTGTCGCTCACAAATACACGCGCATATGAGGAGCTATACACGTGCATCTGTAGTTATAATTATGTGGCAGTAACTAAGTAAATTCTGGAAGCGCCTAGAAGATGCAACGAGGAAATCCACAGAGTACAAAAGCACCAAAGTAGAGGCGCGAGAATCAGTTTCATTAAGCACGCTATCTGTCGAGCAATAGAAGTGTTATTTGAAAGTACTTTAATAAAGGCCATTTTGCATTATTAATATTGGAGTTATTTATTCAACAGTTTAGTGATTCGTACTACTAAATATTTACAATACTAAATATTTCATTTTGAATGAATGAATGATAAATGAATTATACTGCATATTAATTTTTTCCTAAAATTTTCAATAAATATTTTGAAATTTTCATTAAGATTTTTAAAAACCTATCGAATTATCAAGTATTTTCGAAAACGTTTTCGAAATTGATAGATATTGACATTATTGAAGCCCCGGCAATGTCCAAGAGACTCCTAGAGCATACTCCTATATTCCAGGGATTTCTCTATGCTTATTACCACCCTATGCAATGCGGTGTCTACCGACTTACCTTTGGTGTACGCATGCTCTGTTGTGGAGAGCAGCTTTTCATCCACGTTGGACTTTACGTACACATCTATCAGCCTCTCAAACGTTTTGAGCAGAAATGATGTTAAGCTAATGGGTCTATAGTCCTTTGGGATACACGTTGACCGATCTTCCCCGCCTTTGGTAGGAAGCTACACGAGCAGTTCTCCAAGAGTGCGGTACATGATTCAGTCTTATGCACAAATCGAATATTATTTAGGCCATTCCATGACCGCCCTACTTGAGACTTGTAGCATGGCCGGGAATATACCATTTGGGACCGGCGATTAAACTTAGAAAACGTCTTCACTGCCCCCTCGATCTTGGTATCGGTCACCAAGCCCGGCACTACTAGCTCCGTGATCGAAGTGTCAGTGATGTCTGCTGGCTCTTCTAAACCGTCTCCCGATGGGAAATGTGTACCGAGAAGCACCTCAAGGGATTCCTCACTATTACGTTACCATTCCCCGTTTCTTTCTTTATTAGTCCCTGGACTATGTTTTCCCTTTTCTAGGACTTTTTTCAACCGTGCTGTTTCGCTGGAGCACTCTATGTCCGTACAGAAGCTTTTCCATGAGTTTCTCTTCGCCCTGGTAATTTCACGCTTGTAGATCCTCAGTAGATCCCTGTACTCGTCCCCGACACGCTTCGGTTTCAGCGGTCTTTGCGAGCTTTAAAACATTTCTTTTACCGTCTTTTTAGAGACTCAGCTCATTGCTCCACCATGGCGGCTTTGCTTTCCTCTGAATCTTCTTATAGGGAAAGCTTTGTTATACGCGTCATAAGCGTCCTTGTTAGGAATTCATACACTTTCTCCAGTTCCTCTACATTAGCAACCTCTTTGGGTTGCCCCGAGTTTTGTTTCTACACTGTCTTCTGAATTTAGTCCAGTTCGTTGACCTAGGTTTCTAAATATCCACCCTTCTCTACCCTCTTTAGAGGATGCTGAAGCTGATATACGTATGGTCGGAGAAGGATGGTCTATCAGAACCATCCAATCATACCTTGATATATCACGCTCGGAGCATCAATGTAATATCCAAATATTGCTGGATGTTGGACCAATGTATGTAGGGACATTTCTCTCATTTTACTGTGTTTGGAGGTTTATCCGTAGGACTCGGGGCACCATTGGGCTGTTTGTCCCCCTCCAGCACCCTTCGTCTTGACTTCGTCGTCCTCCCTTGCCCTTTTGGTTTAGAGTATTCGAGGCCCCCTTCAGCCTCTCGTGACTGTTGTGCGGGTGTTTCCTCTGTGCGAGTCACAGCAACATTTAGCGGTTGGTCCGTGGTGACGTCGGGGACCTCCACCTGTCGTTTTGCCATTAGGCTTTTGAGGTCCTTCGACTTCGCCCACCTCTAGCGTGTTAGGGTTTTTTATCCTCGGGACTTCTTTTCCTGAGTCGCCTGTAAATTTTGCCAGTGCCAAAGGACATTTTGCCAAGCTGCGTGTACAAAATATCTCGCCTGCTTGTTTATTTGGAAGATGTAGAACTGACCATCCTCGGTAGGCCGAGATACAGTAAGTACCTTCCTTCCTGGCTATGATAATAAAGTAATCCTTTTTTTAAATACCTAATAACATTTAGTTCATGTGAATTTAATATGCCTGCGGTTTTTCCCCTAAGCTCGCTTATTTTAACAAAAGAGGTTATATTCAATTTTGAAAAAAAACTTTATTTAACCGTTATTTTAAATAATTAGTACTCAAATATCAAATTAATGTTTTTTTTTGGATCGAACCTGATGTCTGGAGCTCGGGGTTATCAAATCTCATTTTTGTCACTTTTGCGAATTGACGGTTTTGCATTGGTCGATAGGTGGTTTTGCAAACATCGACGATCTATAAATGTGATAAGATGAGTAACCTCAGTACAAATAGAAGAAAATTATTTAACATTATCTCTACTAATTTAAAGACTAATATAACAACGTAAATAATATTTATAATAAATGAGAATGTGTGTGTTTGTTTCTAAATTGAGGAAGACCGTTTATTGGCTGGGTACATAACAAGGCTAAATTTTATTTCGGAAAAAAGCACTATGCCACCTTATGTGGAAAAATATAGTTTTGAATAGTCATTAGATTAGTTAATAAAGGATTTTCCGTACAAATTTCCAATTATAAGAATTTTATTAGCCATGCAGGCCCTCTTGAGAAATAGGTGGCACCTTACGAAAACGCTAATGTTGTTATTTTTTAGCTCCTGTTGGCAGTGAAGTTCATACTTGGGTACATATAGAGAGGTGGCAACAATAGGAGATTGTATTAAGACTAAATGAGAGTTAACTCTAAAACATATCAGTAAAAAGACGAAAACATGTTTTTTAAAAAGGGAGACAACTCAATCAAACTTAATACAAAAGCTATAGGATAAAAGGCATTTTACTGCACTTAAATTTTTCCTACTCTAGTTTGCGGTAATGTTTTAAAGCTTCACTTTTAATATAGCTCTCATTTTTGCTGACAGCCGGTCATAATAAAAATTTGGTACAATAAAAAGCTTAGCTATGTCCACATTGAAGGGCGAAATAAAATTTTAAGTACGTTTTGCGGATTTCACACAGATCGCATTGCCTTTCTAGTAAGTATTCTGCTAGTTCCTCTCTCAAACTAAATGCTTCATTTGTTGATCGATTGGATGAGAAATTAGAATGGATGTCATTCTGTTGAAAGTTGTCCACTTTCATCACTGCTGGCTCTGTTCGGATCGAAGTATCCACTACTTCAGACAAGCATTAAGTAATTGTGCAAGACTATAATTGCTAAAACAATTTTTGTCCACATTTTCTGGAGCAGCGTGAGCGTTTGTATGAAGAACTCTCCATCTATTTGCTTATATACCAAAGGTGTTTTCAATGTTCACTCGGACGGAGGATAACCTTTTGTTATAATTTCGTTTGGCGTGTGACAAATTTCGACCAGGGGTAAGGGCGCATGAGATTAGACTTCAGAGGAAATGCGCTGTAACCGACGACAAAATATGGAAATATTTGTTCTGTACCTATTTGAAATATGTCATCATTAACTGAAACCTTATCTGTTATAAACATTTTACCTGGAAGGTTACCTGGGGGAGAATTTCCAGGTCATTTCTTAGAATCATGTTACCAAATAGGCTTCGTGCCAAAATCCCCCATCGCTTTGGCTGCCCAACACACCAACGTCTACAAATGAAAACGTATAGTTTATCATCGCATATTGCCATCAGAACTACACTGAATGTCTTTTCATAAATAAAAAAGAGAGAACCACTACGTTTGGGGCAAACTACTTTCACATGTTTGCCATCCACCGCGCCGAGACAATGTGGCATACCAGTTTTTGCATAGAACCTATCCAAAATATAAATAATATACGAATATATATGTATAGTTGGTAAATACGATATTTTAATTGGAACAAACCTGTCTGCAATGTTTCTCAATTCGTTTTGATTGGGTTGGGCAATGTAATTTTCGCGTAGTTCATGCCAAATTGCATCGCATGTCTCGTAATATTATTTTCATAATTATAGAAACATTCAATTTATATGACCAGCTAAAACTGTGGGTTGCATCCTTGTGCCAAGAACCTGTTGAAACTCCCTTTTTAACACAGATATGTAGTTTATAAAATTACTTACGTCAAAGAGATACCCAAACGGATTTCTTCACTTATTGGTTCTCTTATGGAAAACGTTTAAGTCGCTCTCGTAACAATTCAGTAGCACAATAAACTTTACAACATTCATACGTGTTGCCTTGAAAAAATGCTCTTCATCTGAGAGTTTCAATTGTGCGAAGGAAGTTTCGTGGAAGCTCAGAGTCTTCCTTGTGCAATTAACTGGCCGCAACCACCATCGCCGCTCCAACTGCTGGCACACCTCCCGATATACTTACACCATTAAAAAAATTATGTTTATAATTTTAAAAATTTGGAACAAACGCCCTCTGTTATTATTCTTTGTATATACTGCTAATGCTGACTTTAAATGAATTTATTTTCCACATGAATCGGCACCGATGACCAGTAACAATATCAGTGCTACTTTTTGAGCGTGCTACGAAAAAATAAATAAGAGTGAATATAAGTGGTTTTTGTTAATAAATTGTAGTTGGATATACTCTACATAGAACTTTACACACTAGTGACTAATTAAGCTCTAAATCGATCAATGAAACTAAATTCGGAAAATTAAAATATCAAAATCTGATTATGGCGCCAAATACAAGAAGAAATAAAAAAGTTCACCTAAAAGAAAGTGACAACAAGAAGTGAAAATGAAGAACCTAACAACATAATCGAAATATGCAAAAAGCAATCAAACTGCAAGAAAAAGCTATGAACAAATTTACTCACAGCAACATATAGTGATAGCTTTGATGCGCTCAAGAGTGATATAGTTAGACCCTCGGAGGAGAATAGCAAATTAAAAAAGACTGGTGAGCTTGAAGCTCAAAGCTCTGATATGAAAAACAAAGTGAGACTGTTGAAAAGATATAATTACACTAAACAAAGTAAACATAAAATGAGCTAATCATAACAAACTTGCCGAAAATAGAAAAATTAACGTTTAAGGACGGTGTAGTTGGAATAGGAAGACAAGTAAACTCCAAGTTGATGACGAGCGACAATCGTTGAAATATACCAAATGAAAATAAAAATTTGAAACATATCCACTGATTGTTAAAAGATGAGAAACGAAGAATTCAAAATGAAATGCATGGAATTCAGAAAGAAAGAGAACAAACAGATGTGTCTGAGATATTGCCCAATACAAATATGAGAGGAAAAAATATTACCTTCCATCACCTGATGGAAAAATAATTAAGCGATGTATTTAAAAAAGCAAAGCAAGAAGCTTTAAAAAAAACTACAGATTTGTGTGGGTGAGAGATCGAAAGTCATGGTTAGAAAAGAAGAAAACAGCAGTGTAATAAAATCGAATGTATTGAGACATCAAGAAACTAAAATAAACTCTATACATACATACATAATTCTAAAAAACTATTAGATATTAGTATTTTTACGTATAATGATAGTTTCAATGTATATATTAATGCTCCTATAGCTACAATGGAAATATAAATGTAATGAAATATTTGTTCATAACATTCCTAATTTTAACCTTAATATCTTGTACATGAATATACAAAGCATAAGAACACAAACAAATCAACTTAATGACATTGTTGAGAAAAGAGGAAGATGGGTAAACCAATTCATATAACAGCACTAGCGAAATTTAGATATATATTAATGAAAATAAGTATTTTAATATTCGAACTACAATGCTTATTTCGCAAACAGAGAAACTATCGAGCAGATGGTTGCTTGATTTTTTGTGCATGAAAGCATTGACTCTAGTTTCTTCTCTGGAACGTGAGTATAGTAGCTTTCTGACAATATAATTAATTAAAATTGGTTTACATATAACATGCGTATATAAAAGTGTGCTTCAGATACGGCATCTTTTTTCAGTTTCCTTGAAACGAAGTTTTGAAATATAAAAGCTCTATTATAATTGGTGTTTTGATGAAACTTTTTGACTACCTCAAAACCTTCTACAGAAACGGCTTCATTTGTTTGAATAGTTTATGTCAAGAAATGTTTACATGAAAGAAAAATTCCAATGGCAGTATAATTGATCACGTTTTATCAGATAAGTTGAGCTATAAAAATTTCTTTCCGTGGAAGATAATCCGATTTCATCTCACAGATTAATATACATTTATATAGAGATGAACCAAAAATTTAATAAAGATAATAATGTTAGGTTGCTGGAGATATTGGACTATAGTGCCTTTTAAAATACTGGTGCAATCAATGAAGTCATAGAATTTTCTATGTCTCTTTATAAAATTGTATAAAACAATATACAAAAATAAAAAAAATGAAGAGATGGCTGCAGGAATCCCTGGATGACTTCAGAGCTTGCTAACATGATTAGAGATAAAAATAAGTATTATAAATGAAAATAAAATATAGGAACAATATCTTTTTTGAAAGTCAGTACAACTCACTAGAAACGAAAGTTTCGAAAAAATGACCAAACTATTTGAAACAACAATACTTTGGTATAAAATAACAGAAAACATACATTCTGGAAATAAAACGTGGTCAATTATAAGGGAAATTAATTATGGAAAGAAGATTGAAAATGTTACTGATATCAGCCAAATTATACATAAAAATTAACTATTATAAGTAGCATTGAGATTGCCAATAGTCTCATGAATACTTTGTCACAGTTTGTTGAAATGCCAGTATACCATCACTTCATAGATATAATTCAGCAAATAATATAAGATGTCCATTCACTTTAGCAGAGTGTAATACACTCGAAGATAAAAAGTGATAGATAGTTTGAATGTAAAGTCCGCCAATGGCCCAGATGGAATCTCTGCGAAATTATAAAAAAAATATAAAGATGTTCTTGTTGATCGATCAGCAAATTCAAAAACGAATGTTTTCGATCAGGCCAGTACCCGGATGAGCTTAAGATTGGATCAGTGGTTCTTGTGCATAAAGGAGGAACTAAGGAATTGTGATCAAACTACCGCTCATAACGACAATTTCCGACTCAAAATGAGATAACTGATAAAAACCAGTTCGGCTTGTGGAAAGCTCAAATACAATGGCAGCTTGCCTATAGTGTACAGAATTCATATATGAAAACCTTGATAAAAGGAATTAGTTTCTCTATTAGCAATAGATTTATCGAAGGCTTTCGATTCAATCATTAGAAATAATGGTTCGGAAGCTGGCTGAATTAGGAAGAACTAAGAATATGCGAAACTTTTTTAACAAAAAGAAAACAGTTCGTACAAATTAATATATTAGAAGCTCTACTATGAATCAAAACGGGTGTTCCACAAGGCTCAAAACTAGCGGCAACTTTATTCATAATATACTAAATAACGTACTAAAACTAAACTTAACCTCAACCCTTAACTGTGGAGGTGGTGGTAAAATTTCACCTCTCCCATTTTTTTTGAATTTCTATCTTATGGCGCGTTTCAAGCAACTGATTCTCCAGTATCTTCTCATTTCATTGCTAGTATTTGTGTTTCCGCTGTGAAAGGTGTAGCAGGAGCGGAGAAATGTTGATGCTGATGTAACGCTTACCCCTCCTCAACGTTTATGAAACTTTTTCTTATAGCCTATTTTTATTCTCACGTCTAAGGTTATCATAGGATGAGCTGTACCACTCCTCCGTTGAAGTGTTAGAAAATGATAATTGGTTAGGAACAATTTGTATCATGGTTCGGTCATGTCAAGTTTCAAAAGCACTCAGCGATTCAGTAATAGCCCAGTTACTTGAAGGCGATGACGAATTCAGCGAAGTCGATGATGAAATTGTGGATCCAAATTTTTATATTGAGGAGACTGACCTGATCTGAAAGCGATGGTGCTAATGAAGACATTTTCGACGAGATGGAGGGGCAGGTGAAAGAAAAAAGTCAAATGATGTAAATGTATGTGAATAGTAGTAAAATATTCTTACGGTAAAAACGTGTTTAAGTGGTCTGCAAAGGAACAACACGAACAGTGAAAACTCTGCGCAATATTGTCCGGTTACCTGCGGCTTTACAACAAAAACCGGAAAGCAGATTTATGTAGTAGTGGTAGCAGATTGCAATAACATAAAAGGGAGTGGATGAGCTTGACAAGAAATGCTCGGTTATTTTGCAGTAGACGCACACACCGCTGGCCATATTTTAGAGAATGTTAGATATAAGTGCTATCAACGCTTATATTATTTTCCAATGTTTCGAATGAATTTGATAACTGTTCGAGAGGCGACTTTTTAAAAAATCTGGGGAGATAGTTAATTGTACCGCATTTGCAATGACGACAGCACAATGCCAGGCTTCCTCGGCTATTGCGAGACGTAATTAGAAAAGTCCTGGGTTCAGGACAGCGTAGCACCACCTCCTATCGAAACCAACCCCGAAAGAAAATTTTGTTATATATGCCCTAGCAAAATCAAGCGAAAGACTCCAATTCTGTCTACACTGCAGTAACGCAATGTATAGTGTAGCAAATGTATATGCGTAAACTGCGCAAATACAGAATTTGATGAACAAACAAAGTTTCAAAAAGCTGGCCTGCAGTTTTACAACGATTTCATTTTGAATATGATTTCTCTTGTATCTTTAAATGTATATATTTGGCTGTAAAAAATGCCTCTTAAGTTTTATATTAATTTGCATTTTACACTTTTTTTTTATATTTACAGGTGATGTTTTTGTTGTTATGCAAAACAAGCTTATGGAAAAAAGCTGAAATTTTGTTAATTAAAAAATAAATTTTGTATTCATTATAATTTGAAATGTAATAGGTTTTGTTCAAACAAAACATAACTATTAGAAAAAATTGTATTGCAGTTTTTTGCCTTATGGAAAAAAGCTGAAATTTTGTTAATTAAAAAAAATAATAATAAATTTTGAATTCATTATATTTGGAAAATGTATAGGTTTTGTTCAAACAAAACATAACTATAAAAAAAGTTGTATTGCAGTTTTTAAGTAAAATAAAAAGGGTAAATTTACCACCACGTCACAGACTATGTCCAAAACCCACCTCCATAGTTAAATGTTAAGGTACTTCCTCAGTTCTATGCTGATGACGGTACGTTTATGTACTCTGCAAGTACATTAGAGGAACTGGTAGCCAACGTTAGATGGACTTGGATAGATAAAAATTATATATTTTAATTTGCTAAAAATTAATTTAGCAAAACCATTTCATTATTTTTATAAACTAAACCTATTCCAACCATTAGTGATTTTCCTAGTTTCGACTTTGAAAACACTTCCATTAAAAGGGTTGATAAGTTGAAATATCTAGGAGTATGGTTCGACTCAAACTTAATTGGAACGAACATATAAGCAAACTTAAACTTAAGTTGATACCATTAACTTCATCATATCCAAATAGAAATAATATACTCAAAAAGCAACTCTGGCTACTTTACTATGCATATTTCATGTCTCAAATAGCATATTTAAACCCAATTTGGAGCCGGTATGCAGATAACAAATAAGCGAGCTACAAATATTACAAAACAAAATAATTAAAAATATTCTATTCCTGCCAAAAATTACTCCTACATTAGTTTATATGAAGATAGGCTAGATATCAAAAGCATAGTGTTGAAGACATGAATCAAATTCCATCAAGTACCCGGACCAACATATATACAGGTACAAATATTATATACATTTACAATACTTACATTAAATACTTACCTTTTTGAAGTTCTTACATTGTATAAAATCTTTACATACTTATACTCATACTTTACATTCACCCTGAATCAATTTATTAAGTACCGTTTGCATAAAATATGCATATTTAAGAAATGCATACATACTTACCTATTTATATACTTACCGTTTCGTCTCCCTTTAAGTTAGAAGCAAGCGGTCCAATGGAATGTACTGGACCGCTTTTAAGTTATTTATTCGATATCCGCCTAACTATATTCACGCCGTTAAATTAAATAAACTAAATTCGCGAAAGTGTAAATTGTTAAAATAAATGCTTAAACAATAAATAATAAATTTATAGTGATATACATTTAAAACGAAGTTGCGGTGTTTTTTATTTATTAAAGTGAAGTGCTCAGCCCCTCTACCATTTCCCCCTTCCACCCTTACCTCATACAGTGCAATTTATACATGGTCCGTTTGGAGCCATAAAAGTGAGCTAGTGACCTAAAAAGAAATACTCAAATTTAATAAAAATTTAACATAATTAATTGGTTTTCGCGACGCGTTGACTTTTTAAATTGTGCAATGAAGTAAAAATTAAAAAGAAAGAGTGAAGTGCTCAGCAAAAAGGAAGGGTGCAGTGAAACATTGATCTAATCACATACATATGTGCATACCAAATACCGCTCATTAGGCTGAACTAAGAACAAATTTGTTTAAAAAAAAGAAAAAATACAATAATCAACAAAACTTTCTGAAGCCTACTGTGCAAATACAAAAACATAAAAAAGAATTACTAAAAGGCTTACATTTTACACACAGTGAAAATAAAGAAGCAAAGAAGAAGTATAATTGAGGAAAAATGTTTAGAAAGAAAAATTTAAAGTGCATAATTTTAAGTAAAAATGTGTGCATGCCAAAAGAAAACCGCAAAAGAGTACCTACATATGAATTAAAAAGTCACCAAAGTTAATAAAAATTATAAAAAGCGAACAAAATAACAGTTTAGTGAAAGAAATAAATTCTTAAGTGCAAAAAGAAGTGTGCATACAAACATAAATATAAACATATTCGTATACATAAAAGGTACAGGGAGAACCAAAAAAAATAAGATCATATCAAAATTTCTCATCGAAAAAAACCGAAAAGAAAAGTTAAATTAACTAAAAATACTGTTACGGATTATAACAAATGTAATAAAGTGTCATTAAGTGAAAAAAGTATTTGTGAAGAAAATTATACGTACGAAAATTCACTTAACTGAAAAAGAAAATTACTTACCGGAAAAAGATTCACTTACCTAAAAAGAAAAATCACTTACCTCAAAAAAGTGTCACTTACCTGGAAAATAAAATTATACTTACCCCCCGGAAAACCCATTTTCAAAAAAAAATTCCAAAAAATAATAAAAAAGATAGTGCTGGTTTTAAGTGCTTTAAGGCACATAAGAGTGTCTCTTAAATCCATAAATATGTATTTCATAGCACGAGCAGTAAACCTGCAATAGTGGTACAAAGCAGATTCAAAAGAAGCCAGCAACAGCAACAGAAGCAACCGAAAGGTAACGGGTTCATCAGCTTAAAGGACATCACGGTACAGTACGCACAAAACATAGTAGAATTGAAACCAGCGGTAAGTGCGCATATATTACGTATGTATGACTCATAGCGGTTCCATTTACGGTAAATTCGAATACACATCCCCTTTATAAATCTCGAGAAACTTGGAAAATAGTCCGCTACACTCAAACTTACATACATACGTAATACATTTATAACATAATATTCTTAATCCCATCACGTATATACCCCACGGCGTATTAACTCTCCATACCCACTGGCACATTACCGTTATCAATTGCTGTCTCCCGGGCATAAGGGCACTGTATTGAGTCTCTCGTTCACAATCCCAACAAATGAACAAAATATAACCACAAAATTCCCAAATTCGAGTCCTCCCACTTGTGCCAGTTTATATATTATACATATATATATATATATATATATATTATATTTTGTTCATTTGTTGGGATTGTGAACGAGAGAAACAATACAGTGCCCTTATGCCCGGGAGACAGCAATTGATAACGGTAATGTGGCCAGTGGGTATGGAGAGTTAATATATATATATATATTATTATTCCAAAAAATCTCACCCCAATCCGTTAACTGCACCTAGATGTGCTAAGGCAGTACAGAAACAAATAAAACAAAACCACCTTCACTAGGGTGTATTAATATATATATCCAAAAATCTAACCCCAATCACTAGGGTGTATAATAAAACCCCAACAACGCGTATAATTGCGCAGACTTTAACTAAATAATATTTAAAAATATTTGCACAACTGCAAAAATTTCGCCTACTTAATTTTTCCACACACAAAAAAACACGCACCCCAACATAAATACAGTACTGGCACACACATAAATACATATAAATATGATCCAGCTATTTGCTCATTTTCTCGTCTCGCTGTAAATTCCCGTTCCTGCATACAAGCATTAGAGCGTGTCACAAAATTTATAAGCAGGAAAATAATTAAGACCAAGATTATATTCCCAACATAGTAGATTAAAGTGTCCTATTAATTAATACTAGTATCGCCTGTGGTCGAATTCGACCAACGTGTATTTTTTTCAACTCAGTCTATGCATCAAGTGTTTGGAAATATAGCAAACTGGTCTAACTTACTTAACTTTTTTCTTTAAAATTTTGAATTGATCTAAGACTTTGTACTTTTTTGATTGTATTTTCTTAAATTTTCTACAAACTTTTCAGAAGCAACAGAAGGAGTGTAACGGGTTTCATCTTCCAAAAAGACATCCACTGTACAGTAATGGCACAAAACGACAGTAGAAGGTTGAACCCGGGGATGCGGTAAGTTCGACATATATTACGTATGTATCTCATACGCGTGTGCCCATTTAACGTTAAATTCTAAATACTATCTCTTTATTTCCGCAAATGGAATAAATCGTCGAGAAATTTCAAACTAGTCCGCTACGGCACTCCAAACATAGCATAGTATACGTAATACACTTTAACAGAGAATTCTCAAATTCCATCAGCGTGATTTACCCCCGAAAGGCGTATTTGAGCTCGTCCGATACCCCACTGGCACATTCCCGTTAGCAGATTGGCTGTATAACGGGCATAGAGGGCACTGTGGGATTGAGTATCTCGTGCTCATTGCCAACAAATGACAGAAATATAACCGTGAGACTATTGTCTCTAAGTACATCGATATTTGGATATGTGTACAGATAATAAGGTGAGAACTAACGATCTTTATATTCATATACGGAAAGAAATAACAGATAGACAATGTCAGAATCGAGAAATAGCTCGATAGTAGTGTTGTGCGTGGATCAAAAAATTCAGACAAAGCCATTTAAAGCGCACGATGCATTGGTCTCATTATTTAATAAAATTAGGTAATGAGTTCCATACTTTGAATGAGTACTGGACCAAAGAACGTCCTTGATGAGGAGAAGATATTTATGGCGTGGCGTGGAACGATGAGGATACAGGTCTCTGTCAGATCTAGCAAAACATAAATTTCGGTAATACGTATTCTGGTTGTTTGTATGAAATTAATTTATATCAGGAGAAAGTTTATTGCGATAGTTCAGGAAGGTAGTAGACTGCAGCAAGTAGTAAAAAACCGAAAGCTCTGATATGTAAAATTTTGCGCTTCAAGTAGATATATCTTGCACAATTGTTCAATGCAGCTGTAGCTATTCTCTCGACTTTGCAGTCTATATCACCAAACACTACCCTCAAACGAAATGAGAAGGAACTATAAAAGTGATCTGACTAACATTCATTTGCCCTTTGGAGGAAGAGAAAGCAGCTGTGTACCACCATTTCCTTAACACAAAATAGAAATTTTTGATAGACGTAGTAATATGACAACACAGTTAAAATGGAATTTAGTTTGAACCCTAAACTACTAACGACCGACTCATACTTAATGGTAATATCCTGTAGTATAACCGATGGCAAATTCTGCAATAGTTGCGGAGAGTGCGAAATGCAAATAGCTTTTGTTTTAGACGCATTTAGATTTAAATTATTATCACTCGACCACGAAGAGATGCTTCCGAGATCCTCGTTCATCCTACAAACCAAATCTTCAGATAAGCCAATAGGGCGAAATAAATATATTTGTACATCATCAGCATATAGATGTATTGAAACACTTTTGCAGCAATGAGTAATATCGTTAATGAACATACTGAACAAAATTGGTCCAAGTATAGATCCCTGAGGCATCCCCGAGTACAGGCATTTCGTCTCAGAGCAACCACTTTTAACTACTACCTTCTGCCAACGATTTGTAAGATAGTTTTCAAGCAATCTTGAAGCACTAGAAGAGAATCCAAAGTAGTGTCGTAATTTCATTAAGAGAATGGAATGATCTACTGTGTCAAAGGCTTTCGAAAAATCTAAAAGTGAGGTCACAGTCAGATCACCCCTAGGCAGGGCGGAGGTCTTCAATTACCTTGAGTAAAGCCGTCGCACAACTATGGCTCGCTCTATAACCAGACTGGCATTCTGAGAGAAGGTTGTACTTATTGAGGTGTTCGGTGATTTGCGCCACCACTAACTTTTCCCAGATTTTAGAAAGAGCGGGTAATATGCTTATCGGCCAAAAATCCTTTGGCAAAACAGCCGATGGCTTTTTAGCAATAGGAATAACTTTTGCTATCTTCCAAGCATCGGGAAAAGTTGAAGTCGTTATCGAAAAGTTAATAATATGTGTTAACGTTGAAATAATGTTGATTGGAATAAGTTTTACAAACCTAAGGCTTATACCGTCGGCGCCAACGGCATTGGATTTATTGAGAATATACTTCTTGTGACATCATCCTCTGTAACTCCGAAAAATTTAAATTTGTTATTATCTGGTGTGTACATCACATTTTCATTAAGTTTGAAATTTTGATTTCTTATATAACTACTCGACTGTAAAAAGAAGTCATTGATGGAGTTAGGGTCCAAATCGCATTTCGAATCATTTTACATGCAATCCCTACTGATTTGGGATTTTTCCACACGTTCTTGGTTGGTAAATTCGTGTCAAGCTTTGTTTGAAAAAAAAGTCTTTTAGAATTTCTTACTGTGAGTGTAGCATGATTTCTGGCCAGACGATAATATTGCCAGTTTTCATTTGTGAGATTTTGCTTCCAAATTCTGTAAGACTTACTACGAGCTTTGATAGCCAGCATAACCTCTTTTGTGAACCACGGCTGTCTATTTGTTTGGGACTTTACCGCCTTTAGAGGTACATATTTAGTAAATAGGTAATTTAAAAGAAACATGAAATAACTGAGTTTTTGGTTAGTATCTGAAAACATCCATACGCGGTTCCAATGTAAAGAATCAGCTTCGCACATTAGTTCAGAGAGATTAACTGACTTAAAATCCCTATAATAAAATTGTGTTTCAGTATTGCAAATAAAATCTATATCATACGATATAAACAACATATCATGATCAGATATTCCCGCAACTGAGAACTGGTCAAAATAAAGTACACTGGAACTGTCCGAGGTACATATCAGGTCTAGCAAGTTAATTTGCAATTTGGTGAAAATCTAGTAGGAGATTTATTGACAACTTCTAAGCCAGCGGAATACAAATTATCCATTAATGTCATTGACCTCAAGTCATTGTTTAATAGGTCTGTGTTAAAGTCACCACAGACAAAAATATGTTCATATTTGTATATAAATTCAGACAATTTTAGGAAAAAATTGTCTAGCTTATGGAATTTACTGGGGTTGTATACACACACAACTAAACACTTCTTTAATGCATCACTAACTTCTATAATCAAGTACTCAACAGGATCATTTTCGTTGGATTTGAAGATAACCTGATGCCTCAGCGATGTTTTACAATATATGGCAACACCTCCACCCCTTGCCCCGGTTTTCCTATCATTCCGTGCCAATGATTAAGAGTGTAGTTTATAAAATTCATCCTCAATATTCTCTATAAACCAAGTCTCAGTCACACAAAGTATGTCAATTTTTGTATTTTGCAAAATTTGGTTCATGTAATCAAGTTTCTGTAAATTAAGAATACGTGCATTTATGTGGCAAAGCTGCAAACCTGTATGACTGTTGCTTACAAAGGTTAAAATGGTCTTGAGACATTCGTTGTCAGTACTCAGATACTCATTTTCACTGATCATTAGGATTAATGCACTTAGCGCTGCGTAATGGGCTTTGGTTTGTAGAATTGAAAGTAATAAAGAAAAGAGGAATTTGCAAATAATAAACATACATATTTGAAAAAGTAAGAGAGAAAGATAAAAAAGTAAATGTAGTAATAAACATAAATACTAATCCCATGCTTGCTTTGTAGAAATTCGTCATCATTGTTTGCCTTCGCTGACAAGAGCATTTATATCTTCTCTGCTGATTGAGCGCATACGGAAAGCTTGACGAATGGCTGGTGTCTCATAACTAATTGCTTCACACAGTTTGCTGAAAATTTCTTTAACATTGCCATTATTTGAATTCGGTATACCATTTATCACGATATCAGTTGACACAGCTTTTTCCGCAAGATCCTCAATTTCTTCACGCAATGCATCAACCTTGGTTTTGAGAAATGCAAACTCAGTTTGTGCATTTTCGACACCCGCTACTCTTTGTTCACATCTTCCTATTCTATCTTTGGCATTCGCTAACTCACCCGTAAGCTCGCTCATTCTTTGCATAACTCTATTCTCCATGGATTGCATTGACTCATTAATATGTTTAATAATATTTTCTTCGTGCGTTTTGAGTTTTTGTTCCCACATTTCATTTATGTGTTCAATGATATTTTTTTCATGCTTTTCGAGTTTTTTCTCCCATATTTGCATAAGCTGTTCGGCTGATATGCTCTCACCTTGCATTTTTCAGGCCGCGTTCCGTGATTGTGTTGAAATTGATGCATTAGGCGACAGAGAAGTGATTGGTGACGATACATCATTCCGCGCCAAAAGCCCTGGTTGTTGTTGCTTTGTGAGCCTTGTATTCGGTTTACTCATTTTGCCACAAAAGAAAACCAAAAATAAACACAAACTGGTAGATTTTAGATTAAAGTTGCTTTTTACTTGTTTGGAATGTAACCACTTTTATAAAAAAACTAGCAATTGCATAAATATATCACCAAACACTTATTTGGTACAAATTTACGTAAATAAAGCAAAGAAAACAGCAATCCTTTCTCAGCGAAACAAAAACACGTCTACACAGCGAACATTTAT
>JARSSU010015374.1:0-12539 GCA_029619165.1 Eurosta solidaginis | reverse complement strand
TACTGCTATTGTTCCAGCTTAGTGCAATGTTAATCCATAAACAATTAGTAGGCATAGAAGAATTTGAAATAATAGTCGGCATAGGTGACTTCCCGATCACTCTACTTAATTATGCTTTCTGTGCTCTAATTACCAAAAAAAACTACTATATGTATCATTGCCAAAAAGGTTTATTATAGCGAATTAGGTATTTTGTGAATTAGGCATTTAGGAATTAAGTATGAAATATGTATTCCTAAATTAACTAAGTATGAATTCCTAAATTAAATAAGTATGAATTCCTAAATTAAATAAGTATGAATTAGGTATTTATTACTAGCGCAAACCTTAATTAGACATCACGAACTAATTAAATATGAATTAAGTATTCTCGAATGACGTGAGTATGACTAAGGTTTAGATGACTTCCGCAAGGTTAATTAAGTATTCCCGAATTAGGTAAACATGAATTAGATATTTATTTATTAAGTATAAAGTCGGTATTTATGAATTAAGTACATATGTATTAGGTATTATTGAACTAAGTAAAGATATATCAGGTTATAATAATAAATAATTAATAAATAACTCTGGTGTTTTCCAATTAGGGATGAGCGAATTAACTAAAGAAATTGAATTACGAATGGGTGAATTAGGTAATTGCGAATTAGGTGTTAGCGATTAGGTACGCGCGATTAGCCATAGTTAATAGATTACGAATTAATGAATTAAGCATTTCCACAATAGGAATGAGCTATTTCGGTATATATACGGAATAAATATGAATTAATTGGTGATTACAAGTTAAGTATGCGCTATTGGGTTTTAACGAATTAAGTAAGTGGTGAACTAGGTATTTATGACTGTTGCCTTTCGTATTAAATATCACGAATTAAGTAGGTATCAAATAACTATTAACAAATTACGGTTTACGAACTAACTTCTGATGACTTATAGATTGACGATAAGTAAATTAATTAGTAATTTAGAATAAAATGCCTTCAATCAATCCCGATGAAAAAAAAACTATAGTATTTTAAGCCGAACTAAAGTGACCGACTGCAAAATGTAGCGCCACAAGTACTTTAACAACATGCTTTGTTCTCCAAAAATCGCCTGATTATCCCGCTATGGTTTATGCGAAAAGTATGTAGCTTTTTAAGGTAACGCCTACAATAATTCTCTATTGTGCCATATCACCTTATGTAGAAGAAAATTCGATACTCGAATAGCCCTGTAGGGTATATTTGACATGAGCGCTACAGTTGCTATTGAAATACCTATTTGGACGGGACAAGCGATATATGGCATTCCTGCGGTCGACGTTCATGAAGGTGAGGCATGCCGAGTAGGGCAACGATTTGGGTTTTTGAACTAGTAGCAGAGTGGGGAGGTCACCATTTAGGCCTCTAATGAACACATCTAATGTTCTTTGACGATGTGTTTCTGTGACAGCCATGACCGTTTCGTTATGTACATATTTTTTTCTATTGATAGTATTGATCATCAAAGAAAGTTGTTTATTGATTTGAGCGTAAAACTCCGACACTTTTAGTCGACCTGGGTCATCTGTGTTATCTGGTGATCTAGAGTTCCGATATCCCTGCGTCTGCGTAATACAGCGAAAGAATTTCTTTCATGCTTTTCCAGTCGCCGCACAGGATGTTGTGCGAGACCAGTGGAGCATCTGCTGCACCCCTAACTTTGTACCTTATGTGTCTTAGGATTGCTTTATAGATTGTTTTGAGCCGCACAACTTCGTAGTCCTTAATAATCTGTTGCGCGCTGTGGATCCTGGCGGGATAATGCTCCCGGGGTCCATCGAATATCTGAAGTTCCTTGACGCAGTCTGGTAATTTGGTTTTTATTGCTTGGATCTCCTTTTGCTGTAAGAAAATTGGGCACTTGTCGTTAGCTAAATGATTTTTCGGCTCTAGGTGATATGAGATGCAGTTAATGGAAGCATCTTTATTGTTGCTCTCATCAATCTCTTCTTCGAGGTGGTAAATACTGGCGCATTTGTTACATATTTTTCATTTTTGCATATTTTTGCTGTATGGCCGAAACTAAGGCAGTTTTTGCATTTTAATGGGAGTGGAATGTATGGCCGGATAATAACTTTTTCATAGCCGATGTTTAGCTTTGTTGGTAGATCAGTGGTTTCGAACGTTATTATCAGTAGTCATGTTTCGACGAGATCGTCATTAACTTTCTTTAAGATTTTCTTTATTTCGGTGATATTTTGGTGTTTCAATTCTGTTAGGATGAGTTCCTCTGACAAGCCTCTAAGGGCATTGCAATAGATAACCCCTTTGGGTTGTTGTCGAGTTGTATTAATGTTACTAGCCTATTTGCTTGCAAACCGTTTTTTGTTTTGATTAGGATTTGTCCACTTCTCGTTTTTTTGCATTCATTAATTTCGCTGCCGCATGTTGCGTCGATCGCTTTTATGACTAGGAAGGGAGAAGTGTTTGCTAGGGTTTCCGCTGTTTATTCTTGACATTATTAGGGATATGGGCCCGCAGTAAATTCAAAGCTTGGCTTTTGTCCCATTTTGGCATGGGAGTTTTATAATTAGTTTTGTCAGGGGCTTGACCTATCTTAGGTGTCTTAAGGCTTCAGATGGCTTTTAATGAGTATTGCATATATCAATTATCAGATGTAAATTGAAATAAAAAATATCACAAGTGGTTTGCATAAGTTAAACTACGGGATGTTATAGTTTATAAAAAAATATTTGTTTACGGCTGATGACCGTGTTCTTTATTTCACTAATTACAATTTGAAAAAGTGCTTAATTATATTCCCTGATCTTCGCTGTCGCGTCACTGCTTGGTGAATATTTGCCTTGATTTAAGATATCTGGTGTGACATGCAGTCAGTAATTTTGGCGAATGCGCGTTAAGATATCTGGTGTCTAGACATGCAGTCAGCAATTCTACGCTCTTGTTGAGTGTGTGGGAACTTCTGACATAGCCTCTTCCTCTTGATAGTTTCCGATGGCTGTTTTAACGGCTTACTTAGTATATTGTGCCTTTTATAGCAATATTTGCCAAAACTCACCATCAGGACAATGGTTGCTTCCTGAGGAAAATCGGTTTATTACTCTTTCTGTTTGGAGTGACTGGATTTCGATGGTATTGTTTATGTGTAGCTCACTGAGCGCTTCTAATGACAGAAGTTTAGTCAGACTCTCTTCTATTGGCTTTGGTTGTGCTTTTGCTGGCATTATCCTTAAAGGGGATGCTTCGAAATTCTTATATGTTCTGCCATTGACCAGAATAGTCTCATTTTTAAAATTTATAATGTAGGTTCCATTCATGTATCTTACGTCGTTACCTTTGTAGTTGTTTAGAAAAAGCCTTCCGGGTGAAACAAGCTCGTCCTTTGGGATGTGGTGGCAATTGATGAAGTGACACGAAGAATTGGGGCTTTTTATCAACTTAGGTATACAAAAATCATTGCTTAAATCTATTAATTCATTTTCTTTACAGATGCTTATTTTCTTATATTTTCTACAATTACTATATTTTAGATCAATTATAACGTTATTTCTTATAACTGCTTTTATTATTAAATTTTCATATAAAAATACGAATTAACAGCCTCCTATTTTAGGAGGTGTTTTTTAAAAAAGTAATAAAACGTATTTTCGAGTGGTTAGTTACCGAACGTAACGTAGACACCAAACTGACTTTATTCTTCTGAATTACTCTTATTTATAACTTGAATTTAGCTTATTGAGTTTGACCCCTAACTTACTTTAATATTTACAATAACTGGAGACTTAGCATAAGCATTGCATCAGATTCTGTAATGAAAACCGATGCGTGAGAAATGGAGTATTTGTTCATAAAAATTTCGATTGGTATTGCATCCGCTTCTCTAATGAAATGCCAGTGGCTTGAGAAGTGGAATATTTGTTTATAATTGCCATAAGAGCACTGTGGGATGTGTACTGTCGTCCGGATTCTCTAATTTTGTTTGTAAGTTTATTAATTTTAACAGTTAACTCACTAAAATTTCTTCTTGTTTTATTAACTGTCTATTTATTTTCCATCTCTCAACCACTTTGTTGATCTTAAAAAATATATATATTATAATTATAATACGTGTTAATACAATAACAATCCAATATACAAGGTGTGATTGTATTTAATTTTTTACATGGTTGATCAGATTAATGTTTTCAAATTTAAAATTACTTAATTTACCGTTCCTGACATACTGCCAAAATTTTGAATCTATATTTTCGTATGTAACATTGTCAATATTTGCTTGATTTTCAAATGTAACTAAGTAAATTCCATCTACTTCCTGATTATCAATAATATGCTTCCCTTAAACTAATATAGCACCTTGTTTTATTCCATCTATTTGCTTATTGCTTTCTTTAATTTTTTTACATTAAGCTTTAGTTCCAGTTAGAATATCTGACAAGCAACTATTTGTATTATTAATTTTACAATATGTATTCATCAATTCTTTTTTGCAATTTTCAACATTTACGTATTTTTCGTTACATTTTGCAATTTCTTTTGCAATTAATAGCTTACCATCTACTTCAAACAATTTACAATCAGATATAATTTTTGGATATTTTATGTAAATAACTATTAAATCTTCATTTTGCAATATTTTAAAAGTAGATATGTCTATTAAATCTGATATAGACATTCGTCCGTGCTCATTTTCGGTTATTTTTTTTATTTCATCAAAATGTAAAATTACTGGATTTAAAATTCCTACTTTTGCCATTGCTATAGTATTAACGAGATTTTGTAATTCCGACATTAAAAATTCATTTCTTCGTTTTACAAGTAATTTAACATATTCATCTCCATTTAAACTTCTTATTGTTTCGGTTAATCTATAAATTCCTTTCAAAATTTCCGAGTTTGTAGTGTACTGTTTATTATTATTATCAGCCAATTCGTTCAATTTGTTATTTACTAACACCAAATCATCATGGTCTGGTGATCCTGCTATCCATTTCCATATTGTCCCTAATTCATTAATACCCCTTTTATTTCTTCCATTCTTTCTTTGTAGTTGCCCCAATAATGTTTCTATTAAACTAGTTTCAAATTCTAAGTCTGAATTTTTATTATCTGGTACCTCAGACGTTTCCTAAAAATTATTATATCCAAATTTTTTATTGATCATTTTGTATCTGCCATTAAGAGATTTTCAAAATAAGTTAAATTGGTTATGTGAAAAATTGTTCCAAAGCTGCGGTATAAGGCAACATCACCATCTTCTATTAGTATATAATCCTCCCATGTATAGTCTACTATGTCTGATATCGCTAGAGCAATTAATGATAAAATTATTACTGGTATCATCTAAAAAAAATATATATAATTAAGATTTTATATTATCTTTGTGCACTATTCTGTTTTTTTTTATTAATTTTTACCCTATTGCCTAAATCCTCCTTTACTATCTGTTTCTTATACTTAGATCTTAATTTTTTCTCTCTACTGTGATTTTCTCGTATATAACATCGCCACATGAATAATTTTCCATTTTTCTGTTTTTGTTTTGTCTATCTAACATCTTTTCTTGCGCCAATAGTAATTTTGGTGGCACAATATCATGTTTAACCTTATTGTACTTCAAAAGGTTTATTTTCAATTACGGAGTGTATTGTTTTATTATATTGATGAACCGCTCTATATAAGTTATTGCCTGGTCGCCAGTGAAAACACAACTTGTAGTAATGATTATCGTTTACAACTGAACCCCATTCTTTTATTGAATATTCTTTTTATAATAAAAAATTGCTTACTTGCTAAATCGGTATTTTGCTTATGAAAATTTTATACAATATCGCTTACTTGCTAAATTCATCATAAGTGGGTTATTACTGACTTATTTTGTTATTGCAAGTCGCGGCGGCTTATATTCCGTCGCGATCGCTCCGCTAAATATTGCTGTAATTTAATGATGGCTAGTCATCAATTTGCAACTGGAACAGGTAAGTAAATTAATAAAAGAGTTCTTCACACGTCGCGATCACTTCCGTTCGCACAAAATGTGAATTTGCTGTTTCTGCAGTTTTGTGAACAGAGAATATTGAGCGTTAACTCCCCCCTTTTTAAGTATCGGCGTCTCGCTGATAAAATAAATAGAGATAGGAGTGAATTGGAATTTCCTGTGGTCAGCTGATCTTGTGTGAAAATATAGTATTATAAATAAGGCTAGTCCAAGAATATTGCTAAAAAACTGTAGCTTATTAATATAATAAGCTTGGATGAGATGTAATCTAATTTTTTTACATTCGTCAGCTGGAGCGGGTGGAGGTTAGGTTAGGTTAGGTTGCAGGGGCTGAGCTGGACACTATGGTAACAGCTCACTACTTAGGCCACCAATGGGCCCATTGTAATACCCTATACCGTCTCAAAGAGGACCCCTACCCTGCCTAAAGCGGGTCAAACCACCTCATGGAAATTATAAATTTTGCTAGAGCCTTTACTTCATAGCTAGAGACCTCAGCGAGGTCATGTAGAAAAGGTTTACCAAGGATGGCAAACCTACGCCTACTAAGCGCTGGATAATGACAGAGAAGGTGCTGGACACTCTCCTCCTCTTCTGTGCATCTGCAGCTGCGACAATAGTCAAAGGTCGTTGCTCCCATTCTAGCACCACGCGTGCCTATTAAACAATGCCCTGTTAGAACCCTTATCAGGGACGATAGAACTGATTGGTTTAAAATCAGAAGCGCTCCTGTGCGCCCCTTGTCATATGAGGGCCAGGATTGCCTGGATGTCTCACACGATGATATGGCTAACCATAGTCCATTTGCAATTCTAATAGTGCTTGTGTTCACACGAAGCCTGAAAGTGGCCATGGGTATACCTACCGAATCATTTCCCGGAAGGATATGGTCGGTGGTGCCTCTTCTCGCCAGCTCGTCTGCTCTGCATTTGCCTTCAATGTCCCTGTGCCCAGGTACCCATATAAGGCTGATACTGAAGTGCTGAGCCATCTTGTTCAGAGATCTGCGGCATTCGGTGACCGACTTTGCGTTGTCGATGAATGAGTCCAGGGCCTTTAATGCGGCCTGGCTTCTGAGAAAATAAACACCCGTTTAGCATCCTTAGGCATAGACCCGAGATGGTTTACAGCCCTTTGTATTGCCAGCATTTTCGTTTGGTAAACACTACAGTGATCTGGTAGGCGAAAAGAGACCTCTAGACCCAGATCCGGTGAAAAGAGGCCTGTTCCCACCTTCCCGTCAAACTTAGAACCATCCGTGAATATGTTGATGCCTACGCGTAAGCAGATTGTAATAAACTCCACCAGGCACGCGTCGACCCCCAGATCGGTCAGCGCCGAGGTGATGGCCTCCGGGAGAACGTTGTTGAAGGCACCCGCTATATCTAGAAATGCCACCAATGTGTATTCCTTGAGGTCTAGTGGCCTCGATAACGGATAACAGTGAGTGCAAGGCCGTGTCAGTTGACCGGCCCTTAGTATAGGCATGTTGAGCTTGCAAAAGAAGCGACGGCTCAATCCTCCTCCTGATGTAGTCCTCTAGGAGTCTTTCGAGTGCTTTAAGCAGAAAAGAAGATAAGCTTATAGGCCTATAATCATTTGGTTTAGAGTGGGAGGGTTTCCCTGCCTTGGGGATAAAGACCACGTTGACTTCCCTCCACGATACTGGTACGTAATTGAGCCTAAGACAACCTATAAACATCCCTTTTATCCAGGGTCTTATAAGTTCGGCAGTATACTGTAGCTGAGCCGGAAAAATTCCACCCGGCCCCGGCGATTTATAGGGCTTGAAGGTCTTTAAAGCACAATCCATCCTTTTATCATCTGTGATTTCGCTTATTAGCTGATCATTAGGTGACCCTGACAATACTTGAAGACACGCCCGCACTTGCTGGGAAGTGTGTATCCATTAGCAAGTTTATGGTTTCAGCGCTGGAGTCCGTCCATTGCCCATCCGGCTTTTGGACGTAACTTAGCTGAGTTGGAGATTTCGATATCACCTTCCTTAACCGGGAGGCCGCGGATGTCGATTCAATCCTGCCGCAGAAATCGCTCCAGGAGGATCGCTTTCCATTTCGGATTGCTTTTTTATAGATATTGTTACGAATATTAGCAAAACTAAGGAGTGCTGCCAGCTCTAAGCCGATCTAAGCAGTGACGTGAATGCACATCAATAATTCAATCATTATGTATCTACATAAACGAATCAATAATTGCGTCTACACATATGTACACATTCCGACGAGCAACATTTACATACAAGGCAGCGAGAGATGAGATGTCACACACCGATGAATTTACTTATACGCTTATGTGTGTGCGGGAGACTGTAAACTACAAACACATGCATATACCTTATCTGAGTTGTCACAAGAGAGAGCAATAATTTGTGCACGTAGTTGTGGCTGGCGATTTTGTAGCCGAAACAACTAGTAACTTCTGGAAATCGAAGAGCCTAGAAGTATGCAGCGTAAACTATAAAAGCGATGCAGGCGAGTAAGAAGTAATTCAGTTTGATTTGAGTTGATCAGCAGTTACGACTAAGAAGATATCTAGCGAGCAACCAGTATTATTTTGATTAGTGGAGTTTCATTTGAGCTATCAGTTTGGTTATTAAGCTATTCGTTGCACAGTTTGAGTGTTATTGTGAAGCATTTTAATAAAGGCCATTTTTCCATTATTCAATATTGGAGTTATTTATTCAACAGTTTAGCGATACGAACCTAAGCAAAAGGGGCAAATAAGAGGATTTGCAAGCAAATTCGTTACAATATTTATTTTCGTTTTATAAGCAGACCATGATGATTCATGTCCATCATGCTTTGCTTTATTAAAGGCCGCCCTACATGACTTCCTAAGCTTATCAAGATCGGACGACCACCATGGTGACTTGTGAGTTTCCAAAACCTTTTTAGTCGGGCAAGCCCTATCTAAAGCATTCCTTCGCTTTCTGGGGCTCGCACCTCTTCAGAATGCTTTTTACCTATTATCTCTTATAGTAGCCCCAGTTCGTTCTTTTAATATTTTGTATGTACTTAGGACTTGTGTGCGCCTGTGATATAGAAAAGCTTATATATATATGGTCCGAAAAGGAGTGCTCCCCTATTACATATACTTAGATTAGTGCCTAAAAGATAGTTAAATAAAGACTCACCTCGGTCATTTGTATCACTGCTGCCCCACTGGGCGTGGTGAGCATTGGCATCACCTCCGAGTAGTATGAAATCATTTCGTGGATTTGCTGCTCTCACGAACTCCTTGAAATTATCCGGTGGTAATGAGCCATGGTGATCGTGCGCTAGGTAGAAGGAAGCAAGTTTAACCCTTAAAACCCTGATTTTTCCAAATGGGTTAAAAAAAATTTAATGCATGTATTTCAGGGTCCTTATAAACAAATTATTGCATGTTAAATTTCCTATAAAGTTGGAAATGAAAGCCGTTCCATCTGCAACTAATTCTATTACAGGATCATTTCGAAGTTGATAGTCGCAAGTCGCTTTCCCTCCCGCGAATGTCGTATTTTCCTTCTTGCGCAATGAAAAATTTACTAAATTGGAGATAAATTTGTTTGTTATTTTTTACTGTTGACCGGATATTATATAAAATATCTTCGGTTTGTGGCAAAGATATGACGTATAAGAGAAGCAAATCTTTGACTATCATTAACGGTTCTGCGTATTTGAGAGCTTCTAATTCATTTTTGAAAGGTAGAGTTCGGTTTGGGAAATTACATTGGCTATATCTGCTTTGTTTAGTAAATGAGAATGAACTATACCTTTTTTCGCAAGTTGAGTAGCTAAAACTATTTGCGAGATTTCATATTTTACTAATCCTAGCTTATTATATAAAGGTTGTCCGTATCTAACTGTATCGTTTGCGTCGATTTCGTCGAGTATTCTATTGTAATTCTCCAGTATTTTATTAGTCGTTTTAATTAGTAGTTATTGATCGTGTACTGCTTGTTACTATTTCCTGGGAGGTCATTCGTTGTAGTCACGATTTTGTCCCAGTCGGTTGCGTCTGGACTACCCGCGAGCCATTTCCAGGCTGAGTCAATCCAATTGATTGATCGCTTGTTCTTTTTAACGTGTATAGTCCGTAAATGATCTAAAAGGTTATCGATTTGAGAGACTCAGTAGTCTAGCTGTGGAGCTAGAGGGCTTGTTCTTTTAGTTTGATAGCGTATAGCGGGGTTGATGTCATTGAGAATTCGTTCATAATCGTCCAAGTCGAGGGCGTGTATGATTTTGTAGTAACCGTTTGCTACTTTTCGTATGCCCTGTTTTATAGTCACCAATGGGCCTTTGTATTCGTATATATCCACTGTTGCTTCTATACTCCTTGGTATCAACCAAATAAACGGAAAATTTGTCAATTTTTCAGATGCGATTTTTGGATTTTTCTGTTATTACTAGTGGTGATTGTTACATTATTGTCTTTCCCTACGGTTTCTTTCTTATAAATAGGTTTATTTTTCCTTTTTATTTGTTTGTCTTTTTTAAAAACGATTTCGCCTGGTTCATATGTTTTAATTTTATTCCTTTTTTTGTTGTGCCAATTCAGCATCTTTTTTGGTTCCTGGCGAGTTCGTGTCTGATGTCGATACTAACAATATCCTTGAAGTCCTTCAGTTCTTGATAATTTATTCTGTTCGTCCAGCCAAAGAAGATGTCGGAAGGTTTCTTATTTGTTGCT
Source organism: Eurosta solidaginis (assembly GCA_029619165.1). Lineage (NCBI taxonomy): Eukaryota > Metazoa > Arthropoda > Insecta > Diptera > Tephritidae > Eurosta > Eurosta solidaginis. The sequence goes on along the minus strand of JARSSU010015374.1, from coordinate 1,865 downwards.
GAATGGATCGCATTATTATATCTATCAACAGCAATGTTAATGATCTCATTAACAGAAAAGTCGGGATATTCGGCTTGAAAACATCGAACTATTTCGATTATTGTAGAGTAGATGCGTTCCACCGCACCATTTACTTTGCTTTTCTGAGGAGGAGTCAACTAGATTTCTATTCCTAAGGCCTCCAAGTAGTTCAATGTGATTGGGCTAATAAAACTGCCCTCATTGTCCATTACCAGCATTTTCGGGACAGAGTAGAAATGCAGAAGCTTTATCAACTTGTCCCGGATATGTAGAACAGATTTATTCTTTATTTTGCGAAACTCTGATGTTAGTCGCGCTAGTTCGGGCCATGTACGTGCCACACAAATTTCGGCTAACATTTTCCCACTACCAGTTCACAGCTGTCGGGCTAAAAGGAGCTTACGTCCATCGTTGCAACCATAGGTGGCAGCTGCATATTCAAAATTTTCAATCCGTTTGTCTATATTGTAATCGATGTCTCCACTATACTTCGGTACAATCACCTCTATATCTTTAAGCGAGTACATGTACGTACTTGTTTGATTACGTTCCAAGTCTTTTTTTAAACGCAATATTTGAAGACACGTTTCCAAATATTAGCCGCTACTGTATTACTCTCCTCTTTTTCGTATAACTTAAGGCTGTCTGCTGTACCGTTTCGTACGGTATCATCGGAACAGTTACTTTCAGCCGCTTCATTTTTGTCGTTCGGCTGCTGACTTTGATTGTTATCTGTGCTTTCCTGTGTATGATTTTCTGGCGCCATTGGTGGAGAACCAGTAACACCAATTTGCACAGAATCATGAGTGCCCGAAGTACCTGCATGCTGTGGCGGAACGCATACTATGCCATGGAGTAAATCCCTGATTTCCTCCTCTGTGCGCACTTGAACACCATTTTCGGCCAGTATTAAAGCGATCGTAATAGAATATGCTAATCGTAATTTGCGATATATACTACAAGTTAACGCATTCCTTATTAGAGGAGCGAAAAAAATATAATTTTTTTGGTCAACCGACCTTTTATTAATGAGTTCAAAACTAAGACTAACTTTTACACTTTAATTTACTTAACAGCTAAGCTAACTTGCACTGGCAACTTGTTGTTGTTGTTTTGCTAATTCTCAGAATTTGCCAATTTGGGCTGCGCGTGTGAAGACTTCCGCTCCCATCGAAAATAAGCTTTTGGCTGGCGGTGCAATTGACTCCCGTTTACATATTTATGTAGGAGTTAACATTTATTAAGTTAACACTTCCCCTCTTAAACACGGTCGTGCCGAGCGTCATCAAAAATAAGGTCAGTTATTGAAATTTATGTAAGTTGGTTCATCATCAGAAAGTTCTTTGACTTTAATTGGGTTTACCTTTTCCAGCTGAATTTGGTCAGTATTAACATTAGGGATTATTACTATTTTATTTTTGTGTTTCCTCCAAAACTTGAGCAAAATGATAATGGTGATAAGGGCCATTGCAACTGCTCCAAATGAAAGGGAGCTACTGGATATTGTTGCTGTCTTGAGAAGGTTAATTCTACGGTTGTTTATGTGGAATTCTTTCAGAGCTTCGAGAGAGAGCAATTCGATGCGGATTTTTTCTGATGGTGCAGTTTGCAGTACTGCCGGGATTGCTGGCAGTGGGATCAAATCGTAGTTGATAAAAGATTGGCTATTTATTTTCAGCGTTGAGTTATGGAAAATAATCAGATGTGTGCCTGATAGGTTTTTTCGGTTGTCTTCAAAATCTATTTGACCTTGGAAGCCGTTGAGTAGTAAAACGCCGGGTTTTATTTCCTCAATTTGTTTAATGTGATGGCCATTGCTGATGGTGCAAGTGGAGTTTAACCTA
>JARSSU010015372.1:0-13040 GCA_029619165.1 Eurosta solidaginis | reverse complement strand
GCAGCGTAAACTATAAAAGCGGGGCAGGCGAGTAAGAAGTAATTCAGTTTGAGTTGAGCTATCAATCAGTTTGATTAAGCACGCGATCTGGCGGCCAATAGTAGAGTTTCATTTGAGTTATCAATCAGTTTGGTTACAAAGCCAGCGAGTATCAAAGTATAAGTGTTATTGTGAAGTACTTTAATAAAGGCCATTTTTTCCATTATTCAATATTGGAGTTATTTATTCAACAGTTTAGTGATTCGAACTTAGCAGAGGATTGCAAATAAGAGGATTTGCAAGTAAATTCGTTACAATATGGTTGCACATACTGATTGTGGCGGGACAGTACTGAATTTTCACTCGCTGTGCTGATTTTTAAACGGTTTTATTTAGATTGAATCTGTGTAGCGTTGTTTACGAATTTTGTAATTGAAATTTAAGTAATTTCCCGAAAAGCTAAAAGCTTGAAACTTGGAATATAGTTCAGAACCCAATGACATGGCAATAAAAAGAAAAAACCGCTAGTTAGCGCAAATATCGATATATTCAAAAACTCGTATTTTTGGTCCGATTTCTGTGGCGCTGAGTCGAGTAAAGTCTTTGGAAGGATTATGTATTGAGGAGTATGATTGTAACAATTCTGAGTACAGAGTCTTTGTAATAATGAGGCACTAAATGACTAAACAGAATGAGAAATAATAGGCAATTAAATAAAAACTAAAAACTTTAAAATAAAATAATTAAAGAAAAACGGTTAAACGGTTAATTCATGATAAAGAATAATTACATTAAGTAATAATAATACTTGAGGGTAGAAAATAATTAGGTAGGTCATAGGCACTAGCCACCCTCATCAATCTGGGGGGTTGATCAGACAAATAAATAAAAGCGTTGGGCTCGTGAAACTTCAGGCTAGGATAACCTGATTAAGGTTCATTTGGTCTTTCTTATACATACATATATGAAAATATAATTTGTAAAATTATGAGTGGTTGACTATCAATAGAAATTTAACGCAGCCAACGCATTTATTTATTTGTCTAGTCAACGCCCTAGATTGACGATGAGTGTGATGACTAGTACCTAGAACCTACCTAAATATTTTCTAGCTTTAAGTATTATTATTATAAACTTATTCTAAATAAAACCATTTAACTTGAAAATTCCTTTTTATCTATTTTTTTATTCCTCAATAAGTGGATGTGCTAATGTCCTGATATTCTGGAAAATTGTACTGATTTTCATCTCATTTCAAAGATTAAGGACATGTGTTAATGTTCACAGTGACGGAGTCGCGCTATTTGAGTTTCAAATTATTCAAATCACTTAGCATATTGATCTTCATATACATATGTGTCGAGTTCGCACTGAAAAGTGGTAATTTGTCCATGAAAAAATTATATTTATGATATCTAGAGTTTAAGTACTGTAACAAAAGTTCATGGTACTATCATGTACCTTAATAGACGGCGGCCGCCGTGGTGTGATGGTAGCATGCTCCGCCATCCACACCGAATATCCTCGGTTCACGCCCCGGGCAAAACAACATCAAAATTTAGAAACAAGTTATTTCAATTAGAAGAACATTTTTCTAAGCGGGGTCGCCCCTCGGCAGTGTTTGGCAAGCACTCCGAGTGTATTTCTGCCATGAAAACCTCTCAGTGAAAACTCATCTGCCTTGCAGATGCCGCTCGGAGTCAGCATGAAGCAAGTAGGTCCCGTCCCGCCAGTTTGTAGGAAAAATTAAGAGGAGCACGACGCAAATTGGAAGAGAAGCTCGGCCTAAAATCTCTTCGGAGGTTATCGCGCCTTACATTTATTTACGTATTTAAGTTCTATGGGATTTTGTTCCGTAACGTAAAACGTATAAAATAGTGAAAAATATTTCTGCTCTAAGGGTAAAATTTCAAAGTCGTCTTGTTAAATAGCAAATTATTGACACAAAAATTAACACTTCTTAGAGCACTTACATAATTTTTACTATTCTTTTTAAGTTCTACGCACTTATACATACTGCAACTGTCCGCTATCGTTAATAACTCGATTTCAAAAAACGCACTTTAGGTATAAATTTATGCTTCTGATGTTGCAGTCACCCATTGATATGTAAGAGTGAATTGGATTCTTATTTTGATTTTCGTTTTATGTTTTTTCAAAATATTTAAAGCGGGCCACCTAAAACAGTTTTTTCCTTGGATAACTTAAATAGTTACCTTGCTTTACAGATGGTCAAATATTAGGATTTTCCCTATACTTTGTTTTTCAAAACATAGCAAATTTTCAAAAATTGCGAATTTAAAGTGGAAATCTCATTTCTTTTATTGGTTGTTTGTTTCAATAATATGCACAACTCTATATTTTAAGTACAAATATTATAACCTCAACCTATCCCAAAAATTAAATATTGCTCATTTTATGCAAAAGTTTCGCCAATTTGTAGGGAAAAGTATAAAGAAGACGACGCGGCTGGAAGCGAAACTTGGCTTAAACTTTCTCGGAGGTAAATCGCTCCAAGTATTTATTTATTTATTATTTCATTAAAGTTCAAAACATAAAAATATGATTGCATTAATTAACATGTGTACTTAATCTAAATTTTTAAATTAAAGAAAAAATTTTAATTATGACACATGTATCACTAATGCATTTAAATCTCAACGACTATATCATTTAATCGGCCCAGATTTGGTGTAGTCATACAACCCGGCTGCTAATAAGTTTCTATCACAATTTTTTATATATTCAGGTAGTTCGTTGAAGTATTTCAACCCTTTGTAAAAAAGACTATTTTGTTCCGATTCTGTTTTATAATTTGGCAATTTAAATTATTTCTCTGCCTGTATTTATATCATGGACCTCGTAATTAAATGTAATACCTGTTCTGAGATACCCTGACAAAATTCCGTGCTTTATATTATAAATACATTTCATTGTGTTAAAGAATATTTGTTGTTTAACGCTCATCCAATTTAAACTTAGAAGCATGTCTTTTATAGGTGTATCATAACGTTGCTTAAAATAAAGCGCATTGCTTTATTTTGCATTTTTTGCAACTTATCAATTTGCGAATCTTTCATAATAAAAAAATATTGTGAGCAATAAATAAAGTAAGACTCAACTATGGATCTATAAACCTTTACTTTGTAATAATTACTTAAGTTTTTACAAGTTCTTTGAATAAACCATAATTTTTTTGCTATTTTACTTATTGAATAGTCAACATGGGCATCAAATTTTAATTTGCAATCAATCTGAACACCCAAATATTTAATCGTATTTACTTTTTATATTTCAATATTATTTATAGTAATAGTTTCAAAATTAGCAATGTTTTTTCTTGAAATAAGCATGTATTTAGTTTTTTCTATATTAATTTTAAGTCTGTTTGTACACAGCCAGATATAAAGTGCATTTAAGTCACTTTTTAACTTGATTCTTATATCATTTTCATTTTTGCCATTTATAGAAATTAGAGCATCATCAGCGAAAAGTTTTAGGGAGCTGAATTTCAAAACAGAATTTATACCATTAATATAAATGTTGAATAAAATTGGTGCAAGAATAGAGCTTGGGGTAGTCCAATCTTAACATCCACTTCGTCTGATATTATCGAACCAATTACTGTTCTTTGTTTGCGATTTGTTAAGAAATCTTTAAACCAATCCAGTTCAACATCCCTAATACCAATTCCTTCCAATTTTCCTAATAATATTTTTTATCTATAGTTTCGAAGGCTCTTTTAAGATCAATGAAAACTTCTATTATCGCCTTTTTATTATTAAGTTCTTCTTTCCATTCAGCTAAAACCATATTCAAAGCTGTTCACAGGAATGTTTTTTCTAAATCCTGATTGTTGAGGTAGGAGTATATTTTTTTCTTCCAAGTATTGAACCAACTGGTTTTTTACCACAAGTTCTAAAATCTTTTCATCACTGGCCAATGTATTTATCGGACGTAACTCCTCTGCTTTTATTGTGTTATTAACTTTTTCGATTGGCACAATGGTAGAAGTTTTCCAAATACCCGGAACTATGCCACTACTTAAACTTTCATTTATGATTTGCGCATAGAAGTATCCCAGATATGATATCATGTCTTTAAGAACACCATCTGATAACAGCTTTTTACCACCTCGCTTAGATTTAAACGTCATGACAATTTTGATGACGTCGTCTGTACTAACTTTTACAAATTTGAAAATCCCATTTAACTGAATAGGAAAATTTACTTCTGTATAAAATTCTTCTATATTATTGCAAATATCCTTAATGCTATCAACAAAATATTTATTTAGATTGTTAGCAATTTCAGATTCATTCATATATGCTGTACCGTTTATCAAAATGTTCTTGAAAGAAGAGTCTTCATTAACCCTACTTATTGCGAATTTCAAATATTTCCACATCGCTTTACTATCTTTACTATTCATCTGTATCTTATGCTCCATATGCTTAATTTTTTTAATTTTTACCAGCTTCTTATATTCTTTTTTTTGTTTCTATACTCATCCCATTCTCCGGATATTTGAGCTAGTTTATAAAGTTCTAATTTATATTTATTCATGTTGGCTAACTCATTGTCATACCATTTATTAATTAACTTTAAGTGTACTACCTTTTCATACATTAAGTTTCGCATGGCATTTAAAACATTGCTATTAACCAGCCATACTTTGGACTCTAAATTAATTCTATTAAGTTGCTAAAATCGCACAAGCGCAATTGATTAATCAGTGCTTCCGTATTATAATACTCCAAAGAAATAATTTTTTAAGGCTTCTCATTTTTGACCTAGGACTGCTTTTAATTTTAAATTGGATGGTTTCATGATCTGATATTTGGTGTTCATCTAACTTTTCACATACTATATCGTCAGTATTCGAAAAGAGTAAATCAATTTTAGTTTTAGATGTCTCAGTTATACGGGTATCAAAATCAACTTTTGATTCATTGAATATGATTTAAATAGATCAATTAATTGAATGCTATAAGTTGAGCTATTATTCAAATTGATATTAAAATCACCTAAAAGAATATTGCTATCTGACAGTTCGCAAGTACTACCTAGGACTTTGCGCAAATAGTTAATAAAATCGGCATCACTTGTACTAGGAGAGTGATAAATCACTCCCATTTGCCATTTTGGGTTGAAGTGCTTCAATTTAATAAAAATACACCAAAGGTTTTTACCTATTGCTTTGTTGAATTTAATGTTATATTCAATTGAATTATGTACGTAAATCAGCACACCGCCAGTATGTCTACTATGTGAATCGCATCGCACTAGTTTGTAAGTATGTATATTTAACTCTGAATTTGAAACTTCATTAGTGGTACATGTCTCAGCACATAATAATATAGCTGGATTTTTTATTTCAATAAGTCTTTCGAGTTCCTCTTTATTGCCTAAAATACTATTAATATTAAGATAAAGGCAAATAAGATAGTGATTTCTTGATTGCTACATTCTAGTTCTAGATTTACTTTCAATATATCTTTTATATGCGGGGCATTTCTGACTAAAGGCAGTATGGTGTATATCCGCTTCTAATAGTTTTTTTATGTACAAGCTCACAACAATTAACACACTTAAAAATACTTGATGAGCAATCTTTTAAGTCATGATTTCCTGCACATTTACTACATGCTTTTTTGTTAATGCATTCAACAGCCTTATGATTAAAACCTAAACATTTAAAGCATCTAAATACTCTTACGTACTCAATGGTAATGCAAGAGTCCCACTCTATATTTATTCTCTTTTGGTGCAAAATATTTTCAAACGTCTCTGCATCTGTTTCAACAAGTGCATTAAAACATTCTTCTCTACGACTATAGTTCTCAAAAATCTTTACAACTTTAAACTCTTTACCATCACATATACTATTCTGTTTCGTAATGCATTCTACTAAGCGCTAACTGCTTAGTCTTTCTGTTAAACCAATCACTTTAAATATTTTCTTCATTTCTCTCTTGTCTTTAGTTTTCTCTGCCTCGAACTCTTTTCCAATTTGTTCCGCTATTTTCTTCTGCAGTAGTTCGCATGACTCTTTATTCTTGCATTGAACTACAATTCCTCTGTTGTTTATTTCTTTCACTCCCGTCACATGACATTCGGTTGGCTCTATCACTGTTTTTAATGCTTCTTTTGTATGTTTATTTTTCTTTGCTTTATCTTTTGGTTTAATAACAATTCTATTTTCCTTTTGTGCTACAGCTTCAGCATATGTAACTTTATTGTTATTGTTTTTGATATTGGCATTTTGTAGAGTGGTGTTTATTTTTTCGTTATTATTTTCTAATATTTTCGATAGCTCTGTTAATATATCTTTCTTCATTTGGCAAATCTTAATTTCCACATTATGCTCAAGCAATGAGTTGAAATCTGTAATCAGACTAGTTTTCAGCTGTTGAATCTTATTAAACAAGGCTTCTTCAATTATGTCTTTCATTTCTCTCTTTCCGATTTTGTTTTGATCGCAATTTTCTATCAAATGTTTGATTTCAATAAATTTCGTATTTGTATCACATAATGTGCACTGATTACAAAACCACTTAATATTTGCGTTTTCACTCAGCAATTTGATTCCTGTCTTTTCATATTACTACATTTAATGCAGAAAAAGCTGCCACAGCCTCCTGAACATGGAATAGAATCGTCTATTTGTAACATTTTCACCATGCATTCTTTACACTCAGAGGGCGGCATTTTGCCTTCCGTCCCGCCACTTGTAAAAAAGTTAATAAAGTTACTATCTTTCCTTTTATTTTGTTTTGTTTGATGTGGTTTATTAACACAAGATTACTTTGTTAAATTAAAACCAATAGGAAAAACTTTTTTGTGCATTTATATAAATATTTATACGAAGCTAACAAAACACGTCCAAACACGTCAACGTCAAACTGTTGCCTCATACCTGTGTACGAATAAAATAAATACATTCTATTTACATATGTACAAATATGTTTGATTTACAAATAGGTATGTATGTATAAACTATATTTATATTACAGTGCTTAATCAAATGGATATGAAACGAATTGTTTCATAAATATCCGGAGCCGCATGCCCACCCCAATATACTAGTATCGTAGGTTTCATTATCGCAGGATTTATTTTTGTTATATTTTTCTACAATACCAATACGAAAATAAAAAAAATTGTGTCAAGGTGAAAAGAATTATAAAATCAGTAACCAATCCTGAATGGGTAGAAAGAGGACTTATCCGACAGTACTCGCAGGTGAAGGAAGAGTATCTGTTCGATAGCACCCATAGAGGTAAGAAGAGGATCTGCCCGATATCACCCGTTGTGGTATAAAGGGTACCTTCGAACAGTACCCCTTAAGGGTATAAATCAGAGTAGAAAAGGGACGCCAGTATCAGTAGGCATACAAAGAGGACCTGACCAAGACTATCCATAGAGTACAAAGGGGCCCTGCCCGACAGCGCCTGCTCAGGTGTTCTGTGCCAATTTATTGTTAAGACTTCTTTAGCGGCGTTGGTGAACTATTGTCAACTGTGGTCTGGTAAAGGCCTTGTCAAACCCGACAAAACGACAACGAAGAAATATTAATCGCTTTTGGCTATAAAGTTTTGTCGGAACCGAACGCATTTTGTCGACAATTCATACTTCAGCCTTCGGCTAGCAATGCCAAGGCGAGCGCACAAACCCAAAAACCGCAGACGATTATGATGCCATCAAACAGGAGCAATTCAAAGCAGAAGGCTCAGTAGCCATGCCAACGGCTATCACAGAAATTGTAAAAATCAAAAAGGAATCCTCATTATTAATTTTTGTAGTTTTATAATGTTCCTTCACTATCTCTGCTGCATTAACATTTTGCGGCTCATTAACACTAGCTTTACGCCGCTTCAGCGTTCAAGTCATAGGCTTTTAAGACATCTAGAAAATATATATTTTCATACGGACTAAGAAGAATAAAAACATTAAATTACAAATTAATTAACGATCCTATTTAATAACAATTTAAATTTAAGGCATACATACAACGAAGAAATATTAATCGCTTTTGGCTATAAAGTTTTGTCGGAACCGAACGCATTTTGTCGACAATTCATACTTCAGCCTTCGGCTAGCAATGCCAAGGCGAGCGCACAAACCCAAAAACCGCAGACGATTATGATGCCATCAAACAGGAGCAATTCAAAGCAGAAGGCTCAGTAGCCATGCCAACGGCTATCACAGAAATTGTAAAAATCAAAAAGGAATCCTCATTATTAATTTTTGTAGTTTTATAATGTTCCTTCACTATCTCTGCTGCATTAACATTTTGCGGCTCATTAACACTAGCTTTACGCCGCTTCAGCGTTCAAGTCATAGGCTTTTAAGACATCTAGAAAATATATATTTTCATACGGACTAAGAAGAATAAAAACATTAAATTACAAATTAATTAACGATCCTATTTAATAACAATTTAAATTTAAGGCATACATTGTTCTAACTCGATCAATAAAAAAGATGTCATTACTTCTCAAGCTTCGGGCTGGGATATGAAATGAAATGCATTCTAGCAAGGCAGAGGAACCAATAGTTCCACGAACTATGTCATAAACAAAAGAAAGAGACAGAATGATTCTTCTGGAGTATAACAATTTTAAGTTAATTAGCTGGCATCTAGCAGTGTACGAAGGTAACGGATCCAAGGACCCAATCGACCGAAGAGCGAATCGAATAAAGGATTTTTGAATTCGTTCAATCCTATTGATATGACAATCATAATAAGGTCTCCAGATAAAGACAGCATATTCAAACTTTGAACGTACCAAACTCGTATACAATAATTGCAGTGTATAATTTAGCAATTATGTAATTTATATGACCAAGAAATAAGAAGTTGGAGTCAAAGACAACACCGAGATCCGAAATTTCTCTAAGGGAGCAAAGTTGAGAGTCCTCGATACAATATGAGGTGGGAATGGGTGAACGAGACTTTGAGAACGAAATATGAAAACACTTTTTTATGTTCAAATGTAATCGGTTACTATTACACCAGGCTACAATGTTATTAAGATCCTCTTGTAACTTAACAGAGTCCAGGTGACTGGTGACAGCCGTAAATATTTTCAGGTCATCAGCATATAACAGAAATCTTGAGTGTCGAAAGCAGCTTGATATGTCATTTATAAAAATAATAAAGAGCACCGGACCCAAAATACTACCCTGGGGAATACCAGAGGAGGCAATAAAAGAACGCGATGAAGTATTGTCAACTACACAGCTTCTAGATGAAAGATAAGACCTTATACACGATAAAAAAATGGAGTGAAATCCCAAACTGGCTAGTTTGGATAATAAAAGCGTGTGACTAACTTTATCAAAAGCTTTCAAAAAGTCCGTACAGATGGTGTCAACTTGACAAGGGTTACCAAAAGCTAATAAACAGAATTCTGAAAATATGGCTAGATTTGTCGTGGTAGATCTTCCTGGCAGGAAGCCATGCTGATTAGGTGATATCAAGCTCTTAACGGCAAACCACATTTTCTGTTTAACGATGTACTCAAATAATTTAGAAACCGTAGATAATTTAGAGATGGGTCTGTAATTGGAAATATCATTCTTGTTACCGCTTTTAAAAATAGGGGTAATAGCAGGGCCTGCTCAAGAGAATTTGGGGACCCAGGCGAGTTATTATTTGCGGCCCCTTTCTCCCGTATTTATATAAAATTTTTTGATTTTATTATTAAAAAAAATGTTTATTTTAATAGTTTTGACATTTCTATTTTTATTAAAATTGATTTTTTTTTGCTTTTTTTTTAAACGAATCGTTTTGCATATTATTTTCAATTCCTACATAGAGAAAAAAAAATCCTAATCAAAAACTTTCGTTTTTGCTCATAGTTTAGCGCCCATAAAGGCCGCCCAATTTGTTTCTAAATTTTATACCTACTTATATTTTATATTGCTGCCAGTTAGAATGTTGCTGGTTACCAATCTTCATATTTTACGCTGCCAGTCTTAGTGCTGATCTATTGTTATTGTAGATATGCCACTTGATTTATGCCCGCTCGCCAGTCATGCTGCCAGTTGTTTCCTGTTTTGCTGCTAAATTGCTCAGATTTATTCCACCCTTTTATGCGTTGTAAAAGATTTTAATATCGCCTGTCAAAATTGCTGGTATGTTGATTGTTTGAAATTAATGCATTTCTATTAGGTGGTTGAACATAATTCCTGTGGTTTGTGTTTGCAATTGCGCTTGCGTATATGCGTATGCGTTAAATTGATTTTTGTTGGTTGCTTGGAAATAATTCCTTGGTTTGTGTTTGCATTTGGGTATTCATATGCGTTATTTATCCTTTGCTCCTTCCAAAGTATTTGTTTTGCCAATTTGGCAGGATTTCTTTAAAGTCCTGCTTTTTCAAACTGGCAGGATCTTTACCGATAAAATCTTTTTAGCGTTGTTTGATCAGCAACTTTTTAATTAAAAGATTAACTTGCATAATCTTTTCTAGTCAGATCGTTTTTAGCAGTTATGCTGATTTGATCTGAACTGGCAGGATCCTGCCAGTTCAGATCAAATCAGCATAACTGCTAAAAACGATCTGACTAGAAAAGATTATGCAAGTTAATCTTTTAATTAAAAAGTTGCTGATCAAACAACGCTAAAAAGATTTTATCGGTAAAGATCCTGCCAGTTTGAAAAAGCAGGACTTTAAAGAAATCCTGCCAAATTGGCAAAACAAATACTTTGGAAGGAGCAAAGGATAAATAACGCATATGAATACCCAAATGCAAACACAAACCAAGGAATTATTTCCAAGCAACCAACAAAAATCAATTTAACGCATACGCATATACGCAAGCGCAATTGCAAACACAAACCACAGGAATTATGTTCAACCACCTAATAGAATGCATTAATTTCAAACAATCAACATACCAGCAATTTTGACAGGCGATATTAAAATCTTTTACAACGCATAAAAGGGTGGAATAAATCTGAGCAATTTAGCAGCAAAACAGGAAACAACTGGCAGCATGACTGGCGAGCGGGCATAAATCAAGTGGCATATCTACAATAACAATAGATCAGCACTAAGACTGGCAGCGTAAAATATGAAGATTGGTAACCAGCAACATTCTAACTGGCAGCAATATAAAATATAAGTAGGTATAAAATTTAGAAACAAATTGGGCGGCCTTTATGGGCGCTAAACTATGAGCAAAAACGAAAGTTTTTGATTAGGATTTTTTTTTCTCTATGTAGGAATTGAAAATAATATGCAAAACGATTCGTTTAAAAAAAAAGCAAAAAAAAATCAATTTTAATAAAAATAGAAATGTCAAAACTATTAAAATAAACATTTTTTTTAATAATAAAATCAAAAAATTTTATATAAATACGGGAGAAAGGGGCCGCAAATAATAACTCGCCTGGGTCCCCAAATTCTCTTGAGCAGGCCCTGCTATTACCCCTATTTTTAAAAAGCGGTAACAAGAATGATATTTCCAATTACAGACCCATCTCTAAATTATCTACGGTTTCTAAATTATTTGAGTACATCGTTAAACAGAAAATGTGGTTTGCCGTTAAGAGCTTGATATCACCTAATCAGCATGGCTTCCTGCCAGGAAGATCTACCACGACAAATCTAGCCATATTTTCAGAATTCTGTTTATTAGCTTTTGGTAACCCTTGTCAAGTTGACACCATCTGTACGGACTTTTTGAAAGCTTTTGATAAAGTTAGTCACACGCTTTTATTATCCAAACTAGCCAGTTTGGGATTTCACTCCATTTTTTTATCGTGTATAAGGTCTTATCTTTCATCTAGAAGCTGTGTAGTTGACAATACTTCATCGCGTTCTTTTATTGCCTCCTCTGGTATTCCCCAGGGTAGTATTTTGGGTCCGGTGCTCTTTATTATTTTTATAAATGACATATCAAGCTGCTTTCGACACTCAAGATTTCTGTTATATGCTGATGACCTGAAAATATTTACGGCTGTCACCAGTCACCTGGACTCTGTTAAGTTACAAGAGGATCTTAATAACATTGTAGCCTGGTGTAATAGTAACCGATTACATTTGAACATAAAAAAGTGTTTTCATATTTCGTTCTCAAAGTCTCGTTCACCCATTCCCACCTCATATTGTATCGAGGACTCTCAACTTTGCTCCCTTAGAGAAATTTCGGATCTCGGTGTTGTCTTTGACTCCAACTTCTTATTTCTTGGTCATATAAATTACATAATTGCTAAATTATACACTGCAATTATTGTATACGAGTTTGGTACGTTCAAAGTTTGAATATGCTGTCTTTATCTGGAGACCTTATTATGATTGTCATATCAATAGGATTGAACGAATTCAAAATCCTTTATTCGATTCGCTCTTCGGTCGATTGGGTCCTTGGATCCGTTACCTTCGTACACTGCTAGATGCCAGCTAATTAACTTAAAATTGTTATACTCCAGAAGAATCATTCTGTCTCTTTCTTTTGTTTATGACATAGTTCGTGGAACTATTGGTTCCTCTGCCTTGCTAGAATGCATTTCATTTCATATCCCAGCCCGAAGCTTGAGAAGTAATGACATCTTTTTTATTGATCGAGTTAGAACAATGTATGCCTTAAATTTAAATGTTATTAAATAGGATCGTTAATTAATTTGTAATTTAATGTTTTTATTCTTCTTAGTCCGTATGAAAATATATATTTTCTAGATGTCTTAAAAGCCTATGACTTGAACGCTGAAGCGGCGTAAAGCTAGTGTTAATGAGCCGCAAAATGTTAATGCAGCAGAGATAGTGAAGGAACATTATAAAACTACAAAAATTAATAATGAGGATTCCTTTTTGATTTTTACAATTTCTGTGATAGCCGTTGGCATGGCTACTGAGCCTTCTGCTTTGAATTGCTCCTGTTTGATGGCATCATAATCGTCTGCGGTTTTTGGGTTTGTGCGCTCGCCTTGGCATTGCTAGCCGAAGGCTGAAGTATGAATTGTCGACAAAATGCGTTCGGTTCCGACAAAACTTTATAGCCAAAAGCGATTAATATTTCTTCGTTGTATGTATGCCTTAAATTTAAATTGT
>JARSSU010015371.1:0-18442 GCA_029619165.1 Eurosta solidaginis | reverse complement strand
CTATCAAAAGTACTATATTTACATTCAGACGGACTAAGTTTCTAGAGAAGAAGCTAACGGTTCTTTAGTATTGTTGATTCCTGTTGAAGAACTCCTCCAATAGCCCTATTTGATGCGTCTACAGCAACAGAAAGAATTGCTTCACTGTTGAAATGTGTTAACAATGTTTTCTTAGCAAAACTCTCTTTTACTTTCTCAAATGCCTGCAATGTTTCATCAGACCAATCAAGTACTTTATCTTTGCTCTTCGATGCTTTCGTTATCATGCTGTATATTGGGTCTAGCATTCCAGCAAGCTTGGTATATACCTATGATAAAAATTAACCATTCCCAAAAATTTGCATTTGTTTGATTGACATTGGTCGTCCAAAATCAAGAATTGATTGAATTTTCTCTGCTGATGGTTGAATACCTTCAGACGATATGTTGTAACTAGGAAATTAATATTACCTACTCCAAAAACGCATTTAGATGGCTTGATGTTCAATCCGTACTTAACTAACGTTGAAATAGTATATTAAGATGTTGTAAATGTTCTGATTCATCTTTACTAGCTATCAGTATTTCGTCCAAATAAACAATATAAAATCTAAATCGTGCAACACTTCATTTATAAACCTTTGGAATGTTTGAGCTGAATTTCGTAATCCAAAAGGCATTCTGACGAATTCGAACATTCCAAAAGGTGTAGTTATGGCAGTCTTATGAATGTCTTCTTCCGCAACAGGTATCTGATGGTAAGCCCTAACCAAATCTATCTTTGAAAATATTGTTTTATTTTTGAATTCGATATGTAAATCATGTATGTGTGGCAAAGGGTATCGATCAGGTACAGTGATTAAATTAATCCTACGATAATCTCCGCAAGGACGCCAGTCATTTGCGTCTTTCTTAGGTACTAAATGTAATGGCGATGTTCCATGTGATTTAGATGGACGGCATATTCCTGATTTAATAAAAAATCGAATTCAGTCTTTGCTATTTTAAATTTAACAGGATCTAAACGTCTTGGCCTACAAAAGGTAATATTCCATTCGTTATAATATGATGAACTGTCGAATGATTAACCTTTTATTATAATCTGGCTCAGAAGTTAAAGAAGGAAAATTTTTTAAAGTTTGTATATGATTTTCAACTGAAAATAATTTAGGCAATGAAATATGCAAAACCGGATATAGCATCTACAGATAAACTAGTTAGAGGATCTATTAATTTCTTATTCTTTATATCTATTAAAAGTCCATATTTTTCTAAAAAATCTGCACCTATGATCGGTTTTGAAATATCTGCAATAAGAAATACAAACGGAAATTCTCGACGGAGTCCCAAATTAAGTTTTAAATAATTTTTTTCCATAAGTCGAAATCATGCTGCCATTAGCAGCCGTTAAAATAATATCTGAAGATTTTTTGTAAATTTGAATTTAGATGAAGGAAGAACTGAAATCTCAGCACCACTATCTATTAAGAATTTTAGCTGCTTCTTTATCTAATACAAACAAGCGACGTGTTGAAAAATTCAAAATGCTGTTGTTAGTCGCTGCAACAACAGCGCTGTCTAGTTTGTTTGACTAGGACAATTTTTCTGGATAGCACACGGTTCTTCACATTTACGAGCTTTACTGACGAAACGATAATGATACTTACATAACCAGTTTTGAGACTTTGATCTACCTCGCGACTGAGAATTCCTGCGAAAACTAAAATTCCGCCTTTTTGGACGTGACTGTCTGTCATTAATTTGTGTTTTAATCTCGTTAATATCTAATTGTAAATGATTAAAACTTTCACATATTTTTATTGCGACCTTCGCTAAATTCTCTACAATTTTTCCAAATTCATCAATATTAATAGAAGATGTAACAACTCTATTTCTAACTGCACAAATTTCATTACCACTGGTTATCTCCCAAATTTTATCTGTCAGTTGCAAAAGATCATTAATATTATTTAAATTAGCACTAGTCAATGCAACATAAAGATTTTTTGGAAGTTTACGTAACCAAAGATTTTTAAGGAAATTTGAATCGATAGTATTACCTGCTAGTTGGTCAAGAGTGCTATAATATTCAGAAGGTTTCCGATCACCTATCTCAGTATCTGATAAAATTTTATCCAATCTTCTCTGTTCGCTTAAGGAGTGCCTATCAATAAGAGTTTTCTTTAAATTGTCATATTTTCCCACTTTCAGGTGGATTTGAATAACATCTAATACATTTGCGATAATGTCTTGTGGTAAAGCAGTTATTACAAACTCGTTTAGTCAAATCTCTAGTTATACCTTTTGTAGCAAATTGCGTCTCAGCATGAACGAACCATCCTTCTGGACAGTTCGACCAAAATTGCGGTAATTTTACCGAAGTGGCACAAATTTCATTCCTATCGTAAGGATTGCGTATATTTTCTGACGAAAACTCACATGGATCCTCTATATCTATAAGAGACCTGTTTTGTCTATCTCCCGCGCCCGTTTCACGCGGAGAATGAAACATTTTGAAAAAGGTTCACAAAATATATATAACAATCCTATAGACTTCTATAAATATATTATAAAATTAAAATCGAATTATATAATAATAAATATTTAATAGTTGATGTGGATATGTTGTAACGTTACAGCTGAATGACTGCACAGGAATGCACACGAAACGTAGTGACCGAAATCACTACCACACACTTCAGCGACGCTTTGATCCACGTATTAACGTAATTCGATGACGAAAGTAGAACAAGTAGACATTGTAATATACATAATTATTTATCAAATGTAAGGTAACTCATAAAACGCCGTCGTTTGCTGTTGCAGTGATGAATTACTTTATAGATAACTGCGCTGTTGGTGACTAACTGAGAGCAAAATGTATAGAACTTCTAAGTGATTCAAGATGCAGTGAGTATAATTGAGGATATGTATGTGCGTATGTATTGGGCAATTTGACTGCTGACTCAGATGTACTTTTGAGTTTGTGTTATACTCCTTCAACAAATAAGTCGTAACTTGACTGTACGACGTGTTCTAGTTGACGATTTCCGCTTTGTACCGTTGATAGCATTCGTCCTCAAAACGTTCACGTGAACAAAATACAAAAGATACTTACACTGCTGTAAAAATTTAACTAATGGTATACAAATTAGTGGGAAGAACTATATCTTTTGGTGTTGCTGGAGTAATTGTTAATATCAAGCAGTTGAAGAGAGTGAAGATGCATTAGCGCAGTCGGTAAAATGTTTGTTGTGCTGCTTGAATATTTTAGCTTCTGCCAAAAACTTTACGATTTTATGTGATGATCTGAAGATAGAGTAACACCAAGAAACCTTCCAGAAATATTGATTGTATGGATTGCTGGCCGTTTGTTGTATATATCTAATATTCCGCTTTGAGTAAAATTTCAGCTTGAATTCGCAAGGATTACGTCTAGAAATACGTTGTTGTATATATCTAATATTCCGCTTATATCTATATTCCGCTTTGAATAAAATTTCCAGCTAAATTCGCAAGGATTACGCTCTTCGGTTCCTGGCGGGGTCGCCAAATTTTATGGATGTGTTATTATGGATATTCAGGATATGTTATTATGGATATTCAACTCATCTGGATATTCAGGATATGTTATTATGGATATTCAACTCATCTGGTATCTAAATTGTTCAATAAATTTATTCGTTCAATATTCACGATACATTTTAATTATATATTCGTTTAATGATAAATTCAAAAGTAAAGTAATATGAAAAATTTTCACATCAAATATAACATGAAATATAAAAATTTGAAACTCGATTTTTAAAGAAAAATTAAAGTTTTAACAATAACAAGTATTTCATAACAACGTGTAGTAAATCCCTACACTACTCCCCTCTTCCAAATTGTTCCATATTTAACAAATTAAATGTAACTCTTTTTGTTTTATTCAAACAATTATATTTACTCGCATCCAAATATGCAGGTTTAATTCTGTCTATAGAAATATTCATGAATTTATTATAATAATTAATTTTGAACCACTTTGGTGTTTTCTCTATTACCTCAAATGGTCCTTCATATGGCTCTGTAATCCAGTTCTCTTTCTATCAACTCTAACTAATACAAACTTGCAATCATATAAATCTTTTGGAACATAAACTAGTGAATTTTTATGATGAGATATGTTTGATGCACAATTCTTTAAATTTTGTTTTAATTTTAACAGAACATCAGATGAGTCAAAGTTATTTTCAGATCGAACTACCATTTGCGAAGGAAGTCTTAGATTTTCCCCATATACCATCTCTGCAGCTGTAGATTGAATGTCTTCTTTATAGGATGATCGCAAACCTAACAACACTATAGGTAACTCCTCATACCATTCAGCTGCACTTCCACTTGCCATAATTGAAGCTTTAAGTTGCCTATGAAAGCGTTCAACTATTCCATTAGCTTGCGGATGATAAGCAGTGGTTATGATTTTATGACTTCCTAATAGTTTTGAGAGCTCTGTAAAAACCTGCGATGTAAATTGCGCTCCCTGATCAGTTGTAATTGTCAACGGAACTCCAAATCGTGATATATACTCACGAAAGAAAGTTTCTGCCACATTTTTCGCGGAAATATTTTGAAGAGGATATGCTTCTGGCCAACGAGAATTCCTATCTATTAAAGTTAATATATACCTAAAATCATGTGATGGAGGAAGAGGTCCAACGATATCTAAATGTACATGTTCAAAACGTCCTTTTGGAATTGGTATTTTCGAAACTTGCGATTTTGTATGTCTATAAATTTTACTTTTTTGACAATTAATGCACTCTTTCGCCCACTGGTTTACATCTTTATTCATTCCTGGCCAAAAGTATCTATTAGTGATTAACCGGCGTGTTGCTTTAATACCAACGTGGGCTATACCATGTAATTTCTCAAACACTAATTTTCTTAACACTTGAGGTATATATGGCCTTGTTAAATTAAGTGATGTCTCACACCAAATTTGAATATTTAAAAATGGAACTGATATTAGTTCTAATTTATGTCTACAATTTAGATTTTCTACTAATGATTTTATTTCACCATCTTTTCCTTGTTCAATAAATAACTCTTTTAAATTTATATCAATGGTTTCTAACGTTAAAACTTCGGGTATCCTTGACAACGCATCTGCAACACAGTTTAATTTCCCTTTTATGTATTTAATGTCACTAGTAAATTGGGATATGAACTCCAAATGTCTTGTCTGTCTTGGACTTCGATCCACCTTTGAATTCAATGCAAATGTAAGTGGCTTGTGATCCGTATAAACCGTAAAAGATCTACCTTCCAACCAATGTTTAAAGTGTTTAATAGTTAAATAAATAGCGAGTAACTCTCTATCAAAAGTACTATATTTACATTCAGACGGACTAAGTTTCTTAGAGAAGAAAGCTAACGGTTCTTTAGTATTGTTGATTTCCTGTTGAAGAACTCCTCCAATAGCCCTATTTGATGCGTCTACAGCAACAGAAAGAATTGCTTCACTGTTGAAATGTGTTAACAATGTTTTCTTAGCAAAACTCTCTTTTACTTTCTCAAATGCCTGCAATGTTTCATCAGACCAATCAAGTACTTTATCTTTGCTCTTCGATGCTTTCGTTATCATGCTGTATATTGGGTCTAGCATTCCAGCAAGCTTTGGTATATACCTATGATAAAAATTAACCATTCCCACAAACTTTTGCATTTGTTTGATTGACATTGTCGTCCAAAATCAAGAATTGATTGAATTTTCTCTGCTGATGGTTGAATACCTTCAGACGATATGTTGTAACCTAGGAAATTAATTTTACCTACTCCAAAAACGCATTTAGATGGCTTGATGTTCAATCCGTACTTATCTAAACGTTGAAATAGTATATTAAGATGTTGTAAATGTTCTGATTCATCTTTACTAGCTATCAGTATGTCGTCCAAATAAACAAATATAAAATCTAAATCGTGCAACACTTCATTTATAAACCTTTGGAATGTTTGAGCTGAATTTCGTAATCCAAAAGGCATTCTGACGAATTCGAACATTCCAAAAGGTGTAGTTATGGCAGTCTTATGAATGTCTTCTTCCGCAACAGGTATCTGATGGTAAGCCCTAACCAAATCTATCTTTGAAAATATTGTTTTATTTTTGAATTCGATATGTAAATCATGTATGTGTGGCAAAGGGTATCGATCAGGTACAGTGATTAAATTAATCCTACGATAATCTCCGCAAGGACGCCAGTCATTTGCGTCTTTCTTAGGTACTAAATGTAATGGCGATGTTCCATGTGATTTAGATGGACGGCATATTCCTGATTTTAATAAAAAATCGAATTCAGTCTTTGCTATTTTAAATTTAACAGGATCTAAACGTCTTGGCCTACAAAAAGGTAATATTCCATTCGTTATAATATGATGAACTGTCGAATGATTAACCTTTTTATTATAATCTGGCTCAGAAGTTAAGAAGGAAAATTTTTTAAAAGTTTTGTATATTGATTTTCAACTGAAAATAATTTAGGCAATGAAATATTGCAAAACCCGGATATAGCATCTACAGATAAACTAGTTAGAGGATCTATTAATTTCTTATTCTTTATATCTATTAAAAGTCCATATTTTTCTAAAAAATCTGCACCTATGATCGGTTTTGAAATATCTGCAATAAGAAATACAAACGGAAATTCTCGACGGAGTCCCAAATTAAGTTTTAATAATTTTTTTCCATAAGTCGAAATCATGCTGCCATTAGCAGCCGTTAAAATAATATCTGAAGATTTTTTGTAAATTTTGAATTTAGATGAAGGAAGAACTGAAATCTCAGCACCACTATCTATTAAGAATTTTAGCTTGCTTTCTTTATCTAATACAAACAAGCGACGTGTTGAAAAATTCAAAATGCTGTTGTTAGTCGCTGCAACAACAGCGCTGTCTAGTTTGTTTGACTAGGACCATTTTTCTGGAAAGCACACGGTTCTTCACATTTACGAGCTTTACTGCCGAAACGATAATGATACTTACATAACCAGTTTTGAGACTTTGATCTACCTCGCGACTGAGAATTCCTGCGAAAACTAAAATTCCGCCTTTTTGGACGTGACTGTCTGTCATTAATTTGTGTTTTAATCTCGTTAATATCTAATTGTAAATGATTAAAACTTTCACATATTTTTGTTGTGACCTTCGCTAAATTCTCTACAATTTTTCCAAATTCATCAATATTAATAGAAGATGTAACAACTCTATTTCTAACTGCACAAATTTCATTACCACTGGTTATCTCCCAAATTTTATCTGCCAGTTGCAAAAGATCATTAATATTATTTAAATTAGCACTAGTCAATGCAACATAAAGATTTTTTGGAAGTTTACGTAACCAAAGATTTTTAAGGAAATTTGAATCGATAGTATTACCTGCTAGTTGGTCAAGAGTCCTATAATATTCAGAAGGTTTCCGATCACCTATCTCAGTATCTGATAAAATTTTATCCAATCTTCTCTGTTCGCTTAAGGAGTGCCTATCAATAAGAGTTTTCTTTAAATTGTCATATTTTCCACTTTCAGGTGGATTTTGAATAACATCTAATACATTTGCGATAATGTCTTGTGGTAAAGCAGTTATTACAAACTCGTATTTAGTCAAATCTCTAGTTATACCTTTTGTAGCAAATTGCGTCTCAGCATGTACGAACCATCCTTCTGGACAGTTCGACCAAAATTGCGGTAATTTTACCGAAGTGGCACAAATTTCATTCCTATCGTAAGGATTGCGTATATTTTCTGACGAAAACTCACATGGATCCTCTATATCTATAAGAGACCTGTTTTGTCTATCTCCCGCGCCCGTTTCACGCGGAGAATGAAACATTTTGAAAAAGGTTCACAAAATATATATAACAATCCTATAGACTTCTATAAATATATTATAAAATTAAAATCGAATTATATAATAATAAATATTTAATAGTTGATGTGGATATGTTGTAACGTTACAGCTGAATGACTGCACAGGAAATGCACACGAAACGTAGTGACCGAAATCACTACCACACACTTTAGCGACGCTCTGATCCACGTATTAACGTAATTCGATGACGAAAGTAGAACAAGTAGACATTGTAATATACATAATTATTTATCAAATGTAAAGGTAACTCATAAACGCCGTCGTTTGCTGTTGCAGTGATGAATTACTTTATAGATAACTGCGCTGTTGGTGACTAACTGAGAGCAAAAATGTATAGAACTTTCTAAGTGATTCAAGATGCAGTGAGTATAATTGAGGATATGTATGTGCGTATGTATTGGGCAATTTGACTGCTGACTCAGATGTACTTTTGAGCTTGTGTTATACTCCTTCAACTTGACTGTACGACGTGTTCTAGTTGACGATTTCCGCTTTGTACCGTTGATAGCATTCGTCCTCAAAACGTTCACGTGAACAAAAATACAAAAGATACTTACACTGCTGTAAAAATTTAACTAATGGTATACAAATTAGTTGGGAAGAACTATATCTTTGGTGTTGCTGGAGTAATTTGTTAATATCAAGCAGTTGAAGAGAGTGAAGATGCATTAGCGCAGTCGGTAAAATGTTTGTTGTGCTGCTTGAATATTTTAGCTTCTGCCAAAAACTTTACGATTTTATGTGATGATCTGAAGATAGAGTAACACCAAGAAACCTTCCAGAAATATTGATTGTATGGATTGCTGGCCGTTTGTTGTATATATCTAATATTCCGCTTTGAGTAAAATTTCAGCTTGAATTCGCAAGGATTACGTCTAGAAATACGTTTTGTTGTATATATCTAATATTCCGCTTATATCTAATATTCCGCTTTGAATAAAATTTCCAGCTTAAATTCGCAAGGATTACGCTCTTCGGTTCCTGGCGGGGTCGCCAAATTTTATGGATGTGTTATTATGGATATTCAGGATATGTTATTATGGATATTCAACTCATCTGGATATTCAGGATATGTTATTATGGAATATTCAACTCATCTGGTATCTATAATTGTTCAATAAATTTATTCGTTCAATATTCACGATACATTTTAATTATATATTCGTTTAATGATAAATTCAAAAGTAAAGTAATATAAAAATTTTCACATCAAATATAACATGAAATATAAAAATTTGAAACTCGATTTTTAAAGAAAAATTAAAGTTTTAACAATAACAAGTATTTCATAACATCGTCCAGGTACACCAAGCATGTTTTCCAATGTAGTCCTTTCAATACCTGATCCATGAGTCTCTCGAAAGTAGCTGGTGCATTACATAGTCCAAAGGGCATTACTGTAAATTGCCAAAGACCATCTCCGACGCTGAAGGGTGTTTTCTCTTTGTCTTCCTCCTTTACCTCCACTTGCCAGTAGCCGCTTTTCAAGTCCAGTGTGGAAAACCATTTCGTACAGAGAGCGAGTCCAGAGTGTCGTCAATTCTTGGCAATGGGTAGCTATCCTTTTTCGTTACGTCATTCAACTTCCGGTAGTCCACGCAAAACCTCATTTTTCCATCCTTCTTTACAAGTATAAAAATTTGAAACTCGATTTTTAAAGAAAAATTAAAGTTTTAACAATAACAAGTATTTCATAACATCGTCCAGGTACACCAAGCATGTTTTCCAATGTAGTCCTTTCAATACCTGATCCATGAGTCTCTCGAAAGTAGCTGGTGCATTACATAGTCCAAAGGGCATTACTGTAAATTGCCAAAGACCATCTCCGACGCTGAAGGGTGTTTTCTCTTTGTCTTCCTCCTTTACCTCCACTTGCCAGTAGCCGCTTTTCAAGTCCAGTGTGGAAAACCATTTCGTACCAGAGAGCGAGTCCAGAGTGTCGTCAATTCTTGGCAATGGGTAGCTATCCTTTTTCGTAACGTCATTCAACTTCCGGTAGTCCACGCAAAACCTCATTTTTCCATCCTTCTTTACAAGTACTACCGGTGAGCTCCAGGGACTAGCTGATGGTCCGATGACGCCGCTGTCGCTCATTTCTTGTATAATCTAATCTCCAGTGTCAATTTGATGTTTCACAACGTTGGTTCGACCTGGTTTAGAACCATCCTGGTCAAATATGTTCGCGTACTTTAGGAGCAGTTGTTTTGCCTTACTCTGATATGCTTCCTCTAGCCCCTGCGTCCATGCCGTGATGTCATTTGAAAGATTAGTATTATTAGCTGAAACGTGTTCCTGGAGCTGTTCACAGTTAATAACTACTTCAGCCTCTTGGCATCTTCCCAAAATAGCTCCTTTAGTCAGTTTGAGTGGTGAATTGAACTCATTGAGTACTCTTACCGGAATACGTCCATCTTGTTTTGTCATAGCCAGGGTTTTTCCTACAAGTATGTTCAGTGCTGATTTGTTTGCTGCTTCGACAACCCACAATTTGTTTGTCCCACAATCTCCATCAACCTTTGCCCAGATGACTGCTTCGGATTTTGGTGATATTCGCTGACTCTCTTCCACCAGCACTCGTTTACTGCTGTAGCCTCTCTCGTAGCCGAAATTAAGTGGTACATCCATGTTCTTATATCGCATCGTCTTGCTTTGCATGTCGATCTTGATGCGCTGGTCGATTAAGAAGTCCACTCCAATTATGATTTCATCAACAATCTCTGCCACTATAAAATTGTGTACTACCGTGACGTTCCCAATTGCGACTTCACATGATACTTCTCCTAGAACCGTGCTGTCTTCTCCAGTGGCTGTACGCAATCTTGCTCCATGCAATGGTGTTATCTTCTTGTTGACTAAATCCGCTCGAATGATGGAATGAGATGCACCCGTATCTACAGTCAGTAAACGTTCCTTTCCATCCACATGTCCTCCGACAGTAAGATTGTTTGACCTTCTTCCAATTTGTGAGATAGAGATTATGGGGCATTCAATTGAGGGAGCCAGCTGTCGCCCCTTGCTGCTGACTCGCTTTAGTTTAACGATTGAGTGGACTTGGAGATTTGCTCATCTCCTTCAGCTCTGCGTTTACGGCCACCCACATTGTTGGAACTATTGGAATTGCTACTGCAATGACGTGCAATGTGACCTGGGTTACCGCACTTGAAACATTTCATAACTCCGGCATTTTTCTGTTGTGATCCCTTCAGAGCTTCCAAAATTGTATCTACCCACTCTGGCCTTTCTACTTCCACACGATGAGCTTTGTATGCTGGTTTACTCAATAATGACGCCGTTTCCTGAGTCAATGCATGGGATACCGTTTCAGAAAATGTTTGCTTTGGGTTCGCGTATGTGGCTCGCTTCGTTTCGACGTCCCCTTATGCCATTTATAAAGCTCTGAATCTTCACTCTTTCCGTGTATTCCACAGGTGCATCCGCATTTGCAAGATGAGCCAATCTTTCAATGTCTGAAGCAAACTCCTGCAAAGTCTCGTTAGCTTTTTGGTAGCGGTTTTGCAATTCTATTTGAAATATCTGTTTCCTGTGTTCGCTTCCGTATCGTCGTTCTACAGCAGCCATCAATGTTTCATAACTGTTCCGTTCGTACTCTGGAATCGTCTGTAAGATTTCCGCTGCAGGCCCTTTCAATGCCACGAACAGTGCAGCAACTTTATCTTCCGCATTCCAGTTGTTCACTGCTGCGGTCTTCTCAAACTGTAGCTTAAAGACCTGGAAAGGAACAGAACCGTCAAAGGATGGTGTTTTTACCTTTGGATTACTCGCTGAAACTGCTGGACGATTTAATTGTAACTGCTCCATACGACCCTTCAAATCATCGACTTCTGCCTGAAATTGAGCGATTTTTGCATCCTGCGCTTCCAGCTTTGATGTTACCCTTGCTTACTGTGCTTCTAACTGTGAAGACATTTGTGCCACCTGCAATGATAAGCGCTCCTCTTGTTCTTCCGTCTTTGATGTTATACGGGTTTCCTGCGATTCCAGTTGTGAAGAAATTTGTGTCGACATTTCTGAAATACGTATTTCTTGTGCTTCAATCTTCGCTGTTATACAGTTCTCCTGCGATTCCAGCTGAGTTTCCATCTTCGATGTAATATCTGTCTTTTGCGATTCCAGTTGAGATGACATGTTGGTGGATATTTGTGACGATATTTCGGACATTTGTGCCGATATTGCAGCCAATATCATGTTCAGGTCTGTGTTCGTCATTGTCTGCGGTGTTTCTTCCATTTTTGTTATTTCCTCGCCATCAAGATGAAAGTCATACTCTTCCACATCAATTCCTTCTGCTTCCATTGCCTCTCGTAGCCGTGCCTGAAGTTCCAGTTTAACGCCGCTTGTATTCAATCCACGGCTCTCCAACTCCTTCTTTAGTTGCTGGATCTTCAATTCACTGAACTTTGCCATGTCCTTGTTGTCTTCTGGAATTTATTCAACAATCCCACTTCTGACACCAATTGTAACGAATTTACTGCAAATCCTCTTATTTGCAATCCTCTGCTAAGTTCGAATCACTAAACTGTTGAATAAATAACTCCAATATTGAATAATGGAAAAATGGCCTTTATTAAAGTACTTCACAATAACACTTATACTTTGCTACTCGCTGGCTTAATAACCAAACTGATTGATAACTCAAATAAAACTCTACTATTGGCCGCCAGATCGCGTGCTTAATCAAACTGATTGATAGCTCAACTCAAACTGAATTACTTCTTACTCGCCTGCCCCGCTTTTATAGTTTACGCTGCATACTTCTAGGCTCTTCGATTTCCAGAACTTACTAGTTATTTTCGGCTACAAAATCGCCAGCCACAACTACGTGCACAAATTATTGCTCTCTCTTGTGACAACTCAGATAAGATATATGCATGTGTTTGTGCATTGCCGCTCCGCTGCTCGTATACGTACATATGTGTAGACGCAATTATTTATTCGTTTATGTAGATACATAATGATTGAATTATTGATGTGAATGTTTGTAGTTTACAGTCTCTCGCGCATACATAGGCGTATAAGTAAATGCATCTGTGTGACATCTTTCGGTTGCCTTATATATGTGTATACATGATTTGATTATTGACGTAAATACTGCTTATCGTGGCCTTGGCATCGCCTTAGTGATGGTATAACTTCGTGATGTTAATATCCGTGACAATATAAAAGCGTCGAACTGGTTGTAAATATACCAAAAATAATCAACTTATCGATTACGTCCAATTACACGTTTACGTATATATAATATGTTTTTACGTTAAGAATGAAGATATGGCCCCAGGTTTCACCACGGGTAAGTGAGGTTGATATTTGTGTTGGAGAAGCTATAAAATGCGCTTGCAATCCCTTGAACCATATGGAATTCTAACATGCGATAACAATTCATTTTGAAGAAGATTTCCTTTTAGCTCCAAATTTAGTAATTGGGGTTACGTTATTGTTGTGACGTTCAAATCTCCCAACATAGAACAGTACTCGTTGCGCTAGACCTATCAAAAGCTTTTGATACGGTCAACCATGTCACATTACTGCAAGACCTGGAATGGTCTACCTTCCCCCAAGTCTTAAAAGGTGGACCGCAAATTATCTGGGTGGCCGGCAGGCATCGGTGCAATTTATAAACGCAACATTAAAGCGAAGAAGAATTAAACAAGGGGTGCCACAGGGTGGTGTCCTATCCCCACTTTTATTTAACTTCTACATATCAAAGCTACCTTCGCCACCAGAAGGAGTTACTATCGTTTCCTACGCCGATGACTGCACAATAATGGCCACAGGCCCAGGCCTACAGATCGATGAGCTTTGCAACAAAATAAACGGCTATCTCCCTGATCTCTTTAGTTTTTTCACCTCGCGAAACTTGAAATTATCAACGACTAAATCATCGGCGACCTTACTTACCGTCCCAAATGTCGACCATTTTGAACATACACGTCAATGGCACTACGCTACTGACTGTCTTACACCCCAAAATTTTTGGGTGTGACCTTCGATCAGGATCTATATTTTGGTTAGCATACAGCCGCAGTTGTACCGAAAATCCAGAGCCGTAATAAAATCTTCAAATCTCTTGCTGGCAGTACTTGGGAAAAATATAAAGAAACGCTCATTACCACTTACAAAGCAATTGGCCAGCCGATTGCATGCTACGCGTCCCCGATATGGTCGCCAAGACTAAAGACTACTCACAGGCCTGCCAAAATACTGCCCTCAGAACCGCCACGGGTTGTCCTCTTATGTCCCCATAACACCATCTACATAATGAGGCGAGAATACTCCCCATCAGGGAGAGAAATGAAATGCTAACGAAACAGTTCCTGTTGAATACCCAGAAACCTGGGCATCCCAACAGACATCTGATTGATGAGCCAACACCGGCCAGGGGCTTAAGGAGTCATCTCGTTAAGCATTATGAGGAAATACGGCACCTGAGAACAACAAACAACAAGCCAAAAACACAAGCAGGTCCTCAGTGAACTCCACAGACAGGCGTCGGTCCTCTATGCCAGGAATTGCCCGGTGAATCCTGTACTCAAAGACATATTAGGGTGGAGGTGCAAAAAAGTGATATATTTACAGATAACTACAAACACGATATTGTATTTTGTGACAACTTGATAGTACAACAATGAGATTTTATGGATTTTGTTGACAATGATATTGATTAAAGTAATGATCATGAGAGATTCAGTGCTGACTAGATAGCTAAGTGCTTACGTATCTAAATTTAAGTGAAGGTTGAATATTATGTTAATGTTTAATATATACATAGGTATAGACCATTTAGGTTTTTTAGTTAAATTGTTACTACCTGGTAGTATCAGTCTTGTTTTTAGATAATGTATGTTAGATCATATCATTTGTACTTTAGATCATATAAGGAACTTGTATAATTTTTGTTTTTTCCTAGAAACCCACTTTTGTATTAGGAGAGTTTTTTTTTTGATGTGTAATTGCATATGACAATTTGGTATTCATAGCGCGGAGGCCCATTAGTTGTGCAGGAATTTAATTAGTCATGGCTAGGATTTATATCTTTTGAGTTTATGAGTTCTTTAAGTCTTTAAATTTGGAAAAAAATGCTATAGTAGTTCTCAAATGACCTATGTTTGGGCAATCAAACATGGATGTTCGGTGTTCGTGACATTGCAGTGTATGCAACTATCAGTAACTTAT
The DNA here is from genome assembly GCA_029619165.1 of Eurosta solidaginis. Taxonomy (NCBI): domain Eukaryota; kingdom Metazoa; phylum Arthropoda; class Insecta; order Diptera; family Tephritidae; genus Eurosta; species Eurosta solidaginis. Next base: position 3,363 of record JARSSU010015371.1, on the reverse strand, counting down.
TGCTGGAAAAAGTCCAAAGTAGGTTTTGTTGTATGTGAGTCCGATGATGATTCTGTCAGTAAGTTTAAAGTCGTACGGTTCCATGTTTATTTTTTTGCTTTTGAACCAGTGTTTTAATCTTGGCGGATATGCAGTCAATGGTACTGTCATCAATTGTGCATTTCGTTTTTATTACTGTTTGGTTAGCCATCCAAAGCCCTTCTCAATCTTCATAAGCGCTTCATCAGGAGTGAGTGCGATGCTAAATTTTTGACATAGTTGTTGCAGTTTTGCGCTATATCTGCTTCTTTCCATTGAAATTTGATTCAACATGACTTGGAAACCCAAGGTTAATGGTATAGCTTTGAAGTAAGCGTTTGCTGCCAAATTGTGAATTGGCGATCAGAATTTTGTGTGTGGGCTGTTTTAGTAATTGATGGCGGCGAGGCTGTCCGTGAAGATCGCTGTTTTTTGTTCAGTTGTTCTTATGAAGCTAATTCGATGTTGTAGTATTGCTATTAGTTCGCTGTAGTTGATGAACTTTGTCGTTGAGTGAATAGAAAAGAGACATTTCTGGCTATATCATATACGGCGCAGCCTGTATTGGTATCACGATGAGCGTCCGTTGCAATAGTATGTAATCCTCGCGTGTAGTCTTGTTAATTTTCCTTAGTATATGCTGAGTTGGAATTGTTATGTGTTTTGAGCTCCAGTCCGATTCCGTAAGCGTAGTTGTGTGTATGGTAAATGACATGGTGTTGATTCTGTATTATGTGTTTAAATTGTTGTATGTATGACTGTAACTGGAGTTGATGTTCAGTTTCCAGGTCATTCTGAGTTCCGATAGTGATGAACCATGTTTAATTAATTCTTTAGAAGTGTAGCCAAGTGCCTGTAGATGGGGTAATTCGCTATGCCTAAGAGCATATGCTAGCTAGTTCGTGGGTGTGATGCGTGGTGGACCCTAGACATCGTCTATTAGGATTCATTTGCAATGTTTTGCATGTTGTTTGTCGAAGCTTTTTGGTGCATCGCCTAGCTAGTACTTGCATATTCCATTGGATCTGATAAGGTTTGTGTAGATATTTAGTCACCTGCAGGTGCTAGATCCGGCTTTTATTGTCGTGTAGCCTGTTGAGTACATTCTTTGGCGATTTGGTGTATGTTTTGTTTTTATGTTTGATTTTAACGTGATCTTGACTTGATTCAAGCTTGCATAGATAGTTCGTCGAGTCCATTAATTTTTGCGTCTGTTTCTGATATGTTTTCTCCGTTGATTGGACGTTGTGAGATTTCTGTTGTTCCCGCTGGACATGGACATGACTTGCGTTTGCTGACAGTTAAACCAACCTTTAGTTGAGTGAGTTGCACTATAATGCTTGATTTCGTTGACTTGTGTTTCATAGCTTAAGTCGCGTGTCCAATGTTGTTGTCGTACACGACTATGTGCTAATGTCGTCCTCGCGGACTGGAAAGACTTGTGTGCTCCTGGCGTAATTACTGTCTGTGTAGCCTTGGACGTATATATGTAAAGAGTGTGGGCGACAGGCAGCAAGCTCCTTGAGGGAGTCCGTTATTACGTCGACGACCTGTTTACCCGAGGGTTAGTCTTCGTTTGGAGAAAAAATCTGTGTATCATGTGCTATTTTGTGTTGAGTGTTGAAAGCTCGATAGTATATTGTGTAGGATGTCGATATTACGCAATTGTACGCATCGTTATGTCGAGTGCGCAGAGAAAGACTTTGTATTTGTGTCCTCTTTGGTGCTAGTAGGTGTAGCATCTCATTCAGCACATTGTGGCCGATCTGTGGTTTCCTATATGCAAAGCTTTTTGAGAGGAGGGATTATGTTGGTTTCTACAGTGACGTTATTTACGCGTCTATTTACATCATATTTAAACTTTTGGCGAGAACTGAAATTAGGGAGATTGGCGAAAGTTTTTAAAACCGTTGAGATACCTTGTTTGCCTCTTTGGTATGGGCACTATTTGTCTGTTCCTCCACGAGTCAGGAACTTCGTTGTTGTTGAACTGTGTACTTGAGGTGGCTTTCAAAGGGCTCTTTTGATTCGGCGACAAGTGTTTGATCATGTGAAGGTATTTTGTCACATCCCACCGGCTGGGATTTTATTGTTCAGAATTTGATGAATTGGTCTATTTGAAACTCGCAGTTGTCGTTGTTATGTGGGTTGTAATTAACCCTTATGGGAGCAGTTGTGTGCTTTATTTGATTTTGAGTGTTTTTAAAATATGTTTGTCTTCTTCTGCACAGTCATTGGTGCTCTTTGTTTGCCTTTTTACATTGTTAATGAAGTCCACGCATCTCTGGTGTTGGAACATTTGTTTATTTCCTCTATTTTGTTGGTGTAGCTTTCCTTTTTCGCGCCTCTTTCACAGCCTTGACCCATTCTTTTTTGGCTTCTATACCTTCGTTCATATCAACAATTAAGTTTGTCTTATTTGCTTTTTTTCCTTTTGGCCATATGAGTTGTATAGTTTGTTGAGTGATTCATTTCACCATGCTTTAGGTTCTCGTAGTTTTCAAATCAATGCTGATTGTATTTTTGATTGCTTGTAGTCTTTTTGTTAGGTTGTTGAAGTCACTGAAAGTAAATCGAGTTTATTTATTTAGTAACATGCTGTTTGGTATGAACATATTTGGACTTTTCTGGATATGCTTATGCTGATTTTGAAGGATAGTGTTTGCTGCCTCCTATGCCTACTTGAATGCATTCCCATTTAATGTATCCTGTGGTAGACTAGTAAACGTTAGATCCAGTACTGAACCATGTTGCTTCCGATACTGTGAGTTTTTGTCCCGTCGTTTAGACATTTTTAAGTTTGTGTGTCGATTTCCTTCTCACAGTTGTGTTTCCCTTTGGGTGTGTTGATACTGTGCCCCAATTGCAGTTGCATGCATTGAAGTGCCTAATAAGATTACATTGTTGTGATTGCTGAGAAAATTCAAAACTTTATTGATTTCAGTTTCAAATGTTCTGTGTTCATGCTTGGTGGAAAATAAGCATTGCAAATTATTTTATTATTGCTAGTTGGTGGTTTTTTGCTATAATGTATCTTGATTTGTAGTATATTTAATTTTGGTAAATTTTATGCCTTTCCTGGAGCCAATGGTACGCCTCCGAGCCGCTTTCTGGTTTTTTTTAAAAATTGAAATAATCAGTTTTTGATTATTTGTTTGCTCTCGTGGGAAAAAATTTCCTGCAAGCAAACAATATCAATGTTGTTTAAATTGTTAAATTGATCAATAATGATTTATTAGCTTTAAGACTTTGTATATTATATTGGTAGTATTTGCATCACCATGAGTGTGGGAGATTGTTATCGTTCTGTCCTTAGATTTTTTTTACACACATGTTCCCTATTAG